>CAUYQG010068654.1:0-51056 GCA_963574415.1 Tarsius wallacei
TAATGGCAGTAAATACCTGTCTGGGGATGGGGGGACATTTCTTACAAACAAGGGTGCCTGAATGAGACATATTTGTGTACCTAACCCTTAAATGTACCCCTTAATATCACAATAAAAAAAAAAAAAAAAAAAAAAAAAAAAGAAATTAATAGCCCTAGTGACAATGCAACCTGGCATCCGGTAGCTGTACTGGTGTGTGTGGACAGAGGATCCATCCACGTGCTTCACTAGCCAAACCAAATGGTCATAGGCTTGTAAACCAGAGCTGTTCTTTCATATGTCATTTTTGTTCATTTCTAAGTAATCACATGGCAGAAGAATTCATTGTTTAAAATCCCCACATCAGGGAAGGAAATCTAATCAACCTACTGTAAGTTCAGGTTTTTATATATTAGAGCTCTAGATTTATGGAAAGGAGGACTGGCCGTAACTGAGTAGAGTATTTTGTTCTTAGATGAATTTCAAGCTCAAGTTTGAAACTTTCCCCAGTCCATCTCTTGGTTCTAGTCTTTCCATCCTCATGTGCTCAATGGAAAGAGTTGCTTCCACCAGCAAGGTGCTGGCAGGAATGGGAGAATAAAGACCTGGGGTGTGGGAGGCGGAGCTGGGTCAGGTGCTGGCTGTCCAGTTGGTATCGTGGTTTATCTGCTCAAGTCTGTTTTCAGAGCTCATCAGATGCAGGTGTGTCCTGTTTTCCGAGGGAGAGATCGTTTGGCACCGGGCTTATCAGGTTGTACCTTGGTGTTCTCGTGTATTGGTGGTTTTTGTGTTTGCACTTTAGAGGAAAGGAAACTGCTGCTTATTGGCTAGGATTAGGTTTAATTTTATAATTTTAGAGTAATTGTTTATAGACATGGTAGGAAAAAAAATATGAGACAACTCTCAAAGCTCTTCAGCCCTTCTCCAGTTGCTGCGCTGATCTTATTTATGCAACTTTACCCATTCCTTGGGGCTGCCTTGAGGACTCAGGGGACTTGTGACAGTGAATTGTTGTCTGTTTTTCCTACATTGTGGCTTCTGAAGGGTACTCTTTTTAATGGAGTTATGAACCTGTACCCAAAGGCAAAGTCTTTTCCTTTCCTAATCACATGCGGATGCTGGGAACATCCTGACTCACTTATGCTCTGGTAGCCTGGAGGAGAGTTTTCTTCCTCAGGGCTCAGGCCTGTTGGGATCCAGATCTTTTTGTGAAGAATAAACACAGGAGGAGGTTTGAGGAATAGTTGGTCAGTTAGTCGCAACTTCAGAGGACGGTATAATCAGGTTGCTCGCATGCTCATTACCCAGGTGAACAGTAGAATAGGAAGACAAGTTCAAGTGGATTTATTTTCTGCAGAACCTACCCAGCTATTAATTGTTCTCCTTTTGCTTCTGTTTTCTCATTGCATCTTCCATGTCCTCTCTTCCTCCTTTTGTATGTTTGCTGTCATTTTCTCCTTCCCCTGCTTTTCTAGTTCATGTTCCCTTGGGGGGTTGGTAGGTTAGACCCATCTGACTTTTGGGGACTGGAAGTCCAGGTGGTGGAGGGTGACTTGGGGGTCAGTCTGGGGATGGTGTGAACTGGACAAAGGAAAGCTGTGGTATCAGTGCCATTACACCACAGTTTTAAAGCAAGCCCTAAATCCAGGGCATGGCCAGGCTGGTGGCACAGGCCTGGCACTGTGTTAGGGTCTTGTCCCCTGCAGGAATCAGTCAGTGCAGGACCCTGAGCACAAGGAGGTCTCCCAACCTCAAGTTCTAGAGACACACCAGGCAGGGAGATTAGTAATGGAGAAGGAGGGACTCAGCCCAGGGGGTCAGGGAAGACAGCAGGGCCGAAACCTGTTCAGATAGAAACTGGGGCAAGATAGACCTGGTGCTGGGCCAGGGAGCTACTGACTTAAGGTCTTGGAATTTTAAGTTTTATTATTATGGAATAGATTCATAATTATTTGATTAAAATTGCATATTATTATCGTTTGGCTGAGAAGATCAGTCTTTGGTTCTATGGTGGAGCACAACCTCGAGTGATGTGACTCTAGGGAGTTCGGGACCCAAATAGGGCATTATATTTTCTGAACATCTCTTATTCGGTCACTTTCTCCTCCCTTTCTCTTCCTCTTTCTGCCCTTTCTCTCTCAGTCCTTTTCTTCTCTTTCTTCTCATGTTCTCTGGTTCCTTTTTCCCCTGTAAGACGGAATAAGGCTGATAACAATAGTTTGAATGGTCTGGTACCTTTCTTCCCCCCCAGAGCCATTTCACCCTCTTACCATTTGCCAGTTTCTCAGTGGTTGTCTTTCTGTATCTTTCTAAATTATTTCCATTTTAACCAGGTGAGGTCCCTAAGCTGCTGAGAATCTGTGACCTGGTGATTCTTAAGAATGTTTTTCTTATTTTGCCTTTTGGGTCAGAGCTATCCACTGTGGACTTGCTCAGACAGCCCATTTTTTCTCTTAATATGAAGTTATGATATGAATACGAATTTCTGGCATTTGTCCAGTTAAAGAACTTAAACATTAGTTAATTTTTGAGTCAGAACCTCACGCTGGAGTGCAGTGGCATGATCACAGCTCACTGTAGCCTCAACCTTCTGGACTCAGGCAATCCTCTTTTCTCAGCCTCTGGTGTAACTGGGACTGTAAGTATGTACTACCACGCCTGGCTGATTTTTGTAGAGATGAGGTCTCATTATGTTGCCCAGGCTGGTCTTGAACTCCTGGGCTCAAGCAATTCTTCTTCCTCTGCTTCCCAAAGTGCTGGGATTATAGGTATGGGTCACTGTGCCCGGCTTAAACATTATTTAATAAGAAGAGTTTATTTTGAAGTTTTTTCCAGAAACTTGTATAAGGTTTATTTTTAGCTTCCATGGATATTTTTGAACAGATATTCCAGTGATTGTTTTCTTTTATGGTTCTGACAAAAATGTGCTAGGCAAAGAAGGGATAGGAAAGGGGAAGGAGAATAAACATTTGCGTTCCTTCTAGGTGCCAGGTATGATGCTGGGAGCTTTATGTTGATCGGTTAGTCCACAACAATCCTGTGAGGAGGATATAATTATCTTCATTTTTTTTTTAGGTTCAATTAAAATTTATTCACCTTTATATGGCTGATAAGTGGCTGAATGCAATTCCAGTTGTGGGCTGCCTCAAACCGTTGTCTTCCTCCTCCCTGCTGTTTTGTGGTCCCTGCAGATGCGGGATGTGATGCATTGCTCATTCCTAGAGCACCCAGCCCATGGTGGAGCAGTTGGTGCCCGAGGAAGGACAGACGTTTAGGATCTTAAAGGCCCCTGTTGCATGTGTGGTGCTGATGGAAGCACAGTGAGCGGGGGGCACAGGTGGTCGGCAGCAGAATAAGTCCAGAAGTCTGGGCTGTGTTCTGGGTTCGTGTACTGGATATCTTTGTAAACCTGGGCGGTTGACTTGACTTGTCTGGGCCTCCGTCGTCCGGTATGACCAGGAAATTAGGATACAGATGATATTTAGGTCCTTTCCTCTGCTAATATTTTGTGATTCTATAAGTCTGACTTAAAGATTTTAGCTATAGAAGCCCTGAAAACTGCTGTGTAGTCTGCCAGTTAGGATTGAACTGGACCATTTGGACTGGCTGAGACCAGGGTCTAAGAATCCAGTTTTCTCTGTGTGGAGCTGTATGAGGAAGCTAAGATTCATTTTCCAAGGCTTCAGACCCTTCTCTGCTATGAGCCTGTGTCTGGAAGATAACCTGGAACAGTATAAAGAATGTGGGCTTTGGAGTTAGGAATCTCCGATTCCATTCTTTGTAATACTTCCTAATGAGCTGATGACATTGAAGGTTAATCTTTCCAAATCTATCCCTTATTGGTAAGATGGGAATAATAATACTGCCTAATTGGGTGTCTGGTTTTTCTGCCAGAGGGGGAAGCAGGCATTTATGTTAGGTTGTGTGATGTCGTGTGGGAATATTCTTCTCTGACTTTAGACAGAGGGAAGGTGACTGATGAGAAGTCTAGTCTCTTCCTGCTTGTTTGCCATGGTCAGAATCTTTAGTTATGTTGCTGATGGGGACATGATGGCATCAGGGGACTTCAGTGACTTCAGATAAGTAAATAACTCCAGGCATAGATCAGATCCCTAAATAAAGGTCAGGGAAACCCCTAGAATATTAAAGGGACAGGAAAGTAGGTGATACATTTGCAAAGTCACATTAGTATTAATATATTCCCTGTGTTATCCCAGTGTTATTGTTCCGAAACTAAACTTTGAGAAATGATTCATAATCTGAAAAATACACACATAAATACCATGTTTTAAAAACTATAAAAATATTAGTTTTTTTTTCTTTTACATCTTTAGACTATTGAATTGATTGCTTACTGTACCCATAACAGTTAGTTGCAATTAACTGCCTGCTGTGTGGTGCTCTGTCCTTGGGGTTGTGATGATCTTGTATTGCGGGTGGTGGACGTGTGTGTATGTGTGTGCGTGCATGTGTGTGTGTGTAGATGTTTATAAGCAAAGAAATTGACTTTCTTGAAGTTGAGTTGACAGACAAATGTGAGATAGTGGTATCAAAGTGCTAATTTACATTTTTCTCTTGGAAGGGAACAAAGAAAATCAATTCTCTTAAGAAATAAAACTAGTGGTACAGCTCCGTTTAGGTGAAGGCCATTGCAGTTTGATCTAGTAGTGTTTCTGAAACACTTTTTATATTGCTAATTGAAGTTTATGATTCAAAGAATTAATTACAGAACCAGAGATGGAAAGTGATATTGGTATCTACAACATCTTCCAGTTTAAATTCATTCTGTTGGTGCATTGTTTTTAAAAATATAGACATTCATTGAGAAAATGAATTGCAGTGAACAGCTAAATAGTTTGGGTAAATTAATGTTGCTCGGGGAATTATTTGCTTCCCAAATCTTGTTGACAGGAGCAATTTTTTGTTGGGATTCTATCTGTGTTCTTCCCCTTCCCTGCTTCGTGTTCCCTAGAGTTTTTAGAATAGCCTACAACAACACGTAAGTCAGAAAGGTGAGTAGTTTATAAATAGGTGAAGACAGACAAGAAGGAAAGTGAGTATGAAACAGGGGTTCCCAGCAGTGGCATCACTGATGTTTTGGGCTGGATAATTCTTTGTTGTGGGCGGCTGCTGTGTGCATTGCTGGGAACTCAAGAGCATCCCTGCCTCTCACCAGTAGAAACCAGCAGCACCCCCTGCCAGAGTTGTGACAACCCAAAATACTTCCAGACATTGCACGTGTCCCCTGGGAGATGAGGGGGCAAAAGTCACCACTCATTGAGAACTGCTGGTTTAGAGGGTGGGGTAAAATTTGGACTTAGGTTAGCACAGCAGATGGGTCCATGAAGTCTTGATTGGAGATGGGACACACAATGCATCTAGCATTTTGGAGATGGGGAAACAGGTGCAGAAATAGTTAAAGATCTTAATTAGGATAATAAGTGTTGGCGCTAGTCTGCGCTCCTAACCACTGTGGAATTAGTATAGATCCAATAACTGTCTTAACTAGGGAAGTCTGTTCTATCAAAATTTAAAATATTGATTGTAGGCTTTGGCTTAAAAGTAAATGAAATTCAGTTTTGAAATATAGTAAAGTCATTTTGGATTGCCAACTGGATTTTTTATTGGGCGGTGGGGATGGCAGAGAGCGGTTAACTAGTATTACAAGCTATGCAATTTTAGAATTATTCATATATTTTCATATCTTTGGCTTCTTAGAATTTTTAATATCAAGAAACAGAACAACTGAACAATGCCTTCATACTCTGCTAATCATCTCTTTCTTTTAAGCATAAAAAAGGCTTTACTAGTGAGCCCCCCATTATGTATGCAAATGACATTGGTGATCCCTTTGAACTAATGAACTTTGGCCTTAGGGCACATGCGTTCTGGATGGGTCTTTAAAATGCATGTGCCACATCTTGGGAATGAAGGCAGAATTACAGAAAAGAAGAATGGGGTAGGAAAGGGTTGGATTGATAGATAAGTGAATATGCTTATAGGAATATAGTCGAATAATTCATTATTTAGGAATCACCTTTGGAGGTAGCTGTGTTCAAAAATTAGCACATTTATTTGGTATATTGAAAAGATTATTTGAAAACACGTGGTTTGCCTTAACCTAAGGGTCTTTTCCATACATGAAGTTTCCAATGTTGTCAAAATACTAGAGACTTGATTTGAGCATGTTACCTTGACTAACATTTAATATAATTTTTATTCTATTTTTTCAACAATGAAAGCCTTTATGGGATGTGTTTTCTATTTTTTTTCCTGTTGTTAGCTCTTTAGCTAAATACCAGAGATTGGCAATTTATCTGTTCTGTCTATAAATATTTACAGGGTGCCTGTTGCATAGTCGGCCCAGTTCTAGGGTTGGAACAGTGGACAGAACAGACTAGTACATCATGTAATGTAACTTTCGTTTTACCAGAGGAAGAATGGCAAGGAAGAAAAGTGCAAAAGATCTCCTGTGTCATGCAGTGATGGGTGCTATCAGGAAAAATAAAAAAGAATAAAGGGTGGGCATACTATTGTCCATAGGCATGGACAGAGGGCCCCCTGGAAGGAGTGATATTTTTTTTTTCTGTTTTATTTTGTTTTAAAGATAGGGAGTACAATTCAGGATTAGGTAGATAAACGGTCATCGTACAGGTAAAGTTTGGTCCCCATGGGAGTGACATTTCAATAGAGACCCAGAGGACGGGGGGAGGGGACATGGTAGTTAATATCTGGAGTGTGTCACTCGTAGAGGAAGTTATGGGTATAAGGCCCAGGGGTCAGAGAGTTAGGGGCAGAGATGGTAGGACCTTGTAGGCCACTATCAGAACTTGGGGTTTTGTTCTGGGTGAAGGAGATGCTGTGGGAGGACCCCAGCAGTGGAGCTGGAGCACCTGGCTTACGTTTAAAAGGGTCACTGGCTGTGATGCTGAGACTCAGGTGTAAGCAGAGAGATTGGAATGGCAGGGACGAGGGTGTTGGCAGTAGGGATGGTGACAGGATTGCATTCTTGGATGTATTTCGGAGGCTGAGCTAGAGGATTTGCTGGTTGGAAATGGAATGAGGAAGAATAATGAATAACTGTAAAGCTTGTGACCCGGGAAGATAGAAAAAAGAAGTTGCCATTTACTAAAATTGACAGAATCTTTTTCCTTCTGTTCATACGATCATTGTTAATATTTAAAAGTTATGAATAAGAGAACTCGTGCTTGGGCTTAAAAGTGTCTGGAGAGGAGGCTGAAGAAAATTGTCCGTTAAGAGGCTGAAAGTCCAATGTTCATGGACAGTTCTAATATGCCTTTTTAGAGGGGGATGGATGGTATTGCTCGGGGATATAACCATAGAAAAAGAAACCTGTGGTCTGTGTTTGGAGACAGTGGTGGTGGTGGGGTGATGATGGCAGAGACACTAAAAAAAAAGATGAGATCGAGCCTTAGTGAATGATATGCCTTTACTTTTACTTTTTAAAAATTTACTTTCTAAGGGATTGGCAATAGTGGGAAACTGCCAGGAGGTGGGGGGCACACCTTACCAGCAAGGGTACCTGCATAAAGAACATTTGTATACCTAACCCTGTATTGTACCCCTCATCTTTAAATAAAATTTTTTTAAAAATTTACTTTCTAAGCCGGGCTTGGTGGCTCAGCCTGTAATCCCGCGCCTTTGGGAGGCTGAGGTGAGTGGATTGCCTGAGCCTGTGGGTTTGAGACCCGCCTGGGCAAGTGAGACCTCATCTCTACAATAAATCAAAAAATCAGCTGGGCGTGGTAGCGCGCGCCTGTAGTTCCAGCTACTTGGAAGGCTGAGGCGGAAGGATCGCTGGAGCCCAGCAGGTCGAGGCTGCGGTGGCGGGGAGTAGCCACTGCACTCCAGTCTGGGCGACTGAGTGAGACTCCAACTCAAAAAAAAAAAAAAAAGTCCTATCTCCTCATTCAGTTCATATCTTCAGTTACACTCATTCTTCTAGAAACTTGTTCAATTTTTTTTATGATTCTGCTTCTTAAGGAATAGCTCCAGTTTTTAGTGGACCAGCACAAAAATCTGTGCTTGATATTTGAATGTTCCCTCTCCCACACTCTTGATGCTCAATCAATCACCTGGTGATGTCTGCGCTACTTTAAAAAGTATTTCTCGATGGCTCAGCCTGTAATCCCGCGCCTTGGGAGGCTGAGGTGAGTGGATTGCCTGAGTCTGCGGGCTTGAGACCCGCCTGGGCAACTTGGCGAGGTCTCATCTCTACAATAAATCAAAAATTAGCCGGGCGTGGTAGTGCACGCCTGTAGTTCCAGCTACTTGGAAGGCTGAGGCAGAAGGATCGCCAGAGCCCAGCAGGTCGAGGCTGCGGTGGCCATGAGTGTATCACTGCACTCTAGCCTGGGCGACAGAGTGAGACTCCAACTCAAAAAAAAAAAAAAGTATTTCTGGAGTCAGTTCATTAGTCCCTCTCTTTACTGCTTATTTTAGGCAAATGCTATTCTTCTTCAGAATTACTGCAACATTCTTCTAAATATAATACCTTTTTTTCGAAGTCTCTGTGACTTATGAAAGAACACTTCCCCCTACAAAATATTTATGATCTAATAGTCAGAACCTGAGAATGTATTACCTTGTATGGCAAAAGGTAGTTTGTAGATATAATTAAGGCTATATAACTTGAGTTAGGTAGATTGTCCTTGATTATTTAGGTGAGCTCAATCACATCACTTAAATCTATGAAAGACACGAACCTTTTCCAGAACTGTTCTATCAATAAGTAAAAGGCATTTGCATTAATGCTTAGAGTTGGGGAAGGGGCCAGGAAAAGATTGGCATTCTGCTTCTTAATAGAATTTGACCCGCTTATATTTTAAACCCACCTACCATCCTTGTTCCAGAGTCATCAAACCCTTTGAGAGTTCTTTAGAGCCTTTTCCTCCTACTGATTTAGGAAGCTTTTTCTCTAGTCTTTTACTTCAGTGACCTTTGTGAGCATCCAAATAATTTGACTTATTATCTATTCTCTCCTCTTTTTGTTCTTATATGTTTATGCCTTTTTTTTCTTTATTTCAATAGCTTTAGGGAGTACAAATAGCTTTTGATTGCATTTGTATAGTGGCAAAGAAGTCTGGGCTTTAAAGTATTCCCTCTACCCCAAACTGTGCACCTTGTAGCTGACAGGTGATTTTTCGTCCTTCCACCTCTTTACTTACTTTCCTGCTGAGTCTCTGATGTTCATTATATCATTCTCTATGTCTTTGCAGATCCTTAGTTTGGCTCACCCTTATAAGTGAGAGCATGTGGTATTTGGTTTTCTGTTTCTGACTTAGTTCACTTAGGATGATATTCTCCAATTCCATCCATGTTGCTGCAAAATACATTGTTTCATTCTTTTTGATAGCTGAGCAGCATTCCATAGTGTATATATACTACATTTTCATTATCCACTGATCAGTTAATAGTCATTTAAGTTGATTCCATATCTTTGTAATTGTGAACTGTGCTGTGACAAACATGCAGATGCAGGTGTCCGTTTTATATGGCAACATCTGTTCCTTTGGGTAGATACCTAGTAGTGGGATTGCTGGATCAAATGGTGGATCTACTTTTAATTTTTTGAGAAATCTCCATACTGATTTCCATAGAAGTTGTACTAATTTACATTCCCACCAACTGTGTATGTGTTCCCTCTTCTCCACTCTGTAACATCATTTTTTGTTTTTTGATTATTTAATAATGGACATTCTGACTGGTATGATGGTATCTCAATGAGATATTAATTTGCATTTTTCTGATTATGAGTGATGTTGAATATTTTTTCATATGTTTGTTGGCCATTTGTATATCATCTTTGAGCCATGTCTGATCATGCTGTTTGCTTGCTTTTTAATGGGGTTATTTGTGGTTTTTTTACTGATTTTTTGAGTTATTTGTAAATTCTGGATATTAGTCCGACATCAGATGTATAGTTTGTGAATATCTTCTCCCATTTCATAGGTTGCCTATTTGCTCTGTTGATGAGTTATTTTGCTGTCAGAAGCTTTTTAGCTTAATTTAGTCTCACTTATTAATTTTTGGTTTTGTTACATTCACTTTTGCGGTTTTAGTATAAATTCTTTGCTTAGGTCAATGCATAGAGGAGTTTTTTTCTAAGTTTTATTCTAGGATTTTTATAGTTTCAGGTCTGACATTTAAGATTTTGATCCATCTTGAGTGAGTTTTTGTATATGGGGAGAGATAGGTATCAAGTTTTGTCCATGTGTCTGTTCTTGTACCAGTACCATGCTGTTTTGGTTACTACAGTCTTGTAGTATAACTTGAAGTCAGGTAAATGTGATGTCTCCAGCTTTGTTCTTTTTGCTTAGGATTTCTTTGGCTATTTTGGCTCTTTTTTTTTTTTTTTGGTTTCATGTGAATTTTAGGATTTATTTTTCTGATTCTATAAAAAATGACATTGATAGTTTGATAGGGATTGTATTGGATCTGTAGATTACTTTGGGTAGTATGGTCATTTTAACAATGTTGATTCTTCCAAACCATGTGCATGGGATGTGTTTCCATCTGTTTGTGTCCTCTATAATTTCTTTCATCAGAGTTTTGTAGTTCTCCTTGTAGAGATCTTTCACCTCCTTGGTTAAATATATTCCTAGGTATTTTGGCTGCTATCGTAAGTGGAACTGAGTTCTTGATTTGATTCTCAGCTTGGTTGCTATTGGTGTATAGCAGTGTAACTAATTTGTGTGTTGATTTTTTATCCTGAAACATTACGAAATCCAGGAGTCCTTTGAAGAAGTCTTTAGGGTTCTCTAGGCATAAGATTATATAGTTGACATACAGATATAGTTTGGTTTCCTTTCTTTCCATCTAATCTTCTTTATTTCTTTATATTGCCTGATTGCTCTGGCTAGGACTTCCAGTACTATATTGAATAGAAGTGGATATCCTTACCTTGTTCCAGTTCTGAAGGAGAATGTATTCAACTTTTCCCTATTTAGGATCACATTGGCTGTAGATTTGTAGTATATGACATTTATTATTTTGAGGAATATTCCCTCTATTGCTATTTTGCGAAGGGTTTTGTTATAAAAGGATGCTGGAGTTTATCAAATGCTTTTTCTGTTTATTTAAATGATCATAAGATTTTTTTTAAATTCTGTTTATGTAATGGATCACATTTATTGACTTGAATATGTTGACCCACTCTTGCAATTCTGAGATAAAACCCACTGGGTCACAGTGGATTTTTTTTTTTTAATGAGCTGTAGAATTCAGTTGGCCAATATTTTGTTGAAGATTCTTGAAGTCATATTTGTAAGGGATATTGGTCTGCAGGTTTGTGGGGGTTTTTTTGTTTGTTTGTTTGTTTGTTTTTTGGTGTCTTTTCCTGGCTTTGGCATCAGAGTGATACCAGTTTTGTGGAATGTGTTAGGGAGAATTCCTTCCTCTTCAATCATGTGGAAGAGCTCTAGTAAAATTGGTAATAGTTCTTCTTTGAAATTCTGGTAGAATTTGACTGTGAGTCCATCAGGTCCTGGAATTTTGTTGTCATTGTTGGGAGCCTTTCTATTACTTTTTCAATCTTGCTATTCATTATTGTTCTGTTCAGGTTTTCTAATTCTTCCTGATTCAAGGTTGGGTGGTTGTATGTTTCCAATAACTTATACATTTCCTTTAGATTGTCTAGTTTGTTTACACAGAGGCATTCATAATAGTCTTGGATAATCTTTTGAATTTCTTTTCTTTTTTTTTTTTTTTTTTTTAGTTGGAGTCTCACTCTGTCACCCAGACTGGAGTGCAGTGGCCGCGTCCGGCCACCGCAGCCTCGACCTGCTGGGCTCTGGCAATCCTTCCGCCTCAGCCTTCCAAATAGCTGGAACTACAGGCGCGCACTACCACGCCCTGCTAATTTTTGATTAATTGTAGAGATGAGGTCTCGCCAAGTTGCCCAGGCGGGTTTCGAGCCTGCAGGCTCAGGCAATCCACTCACCTCAGCCTCCCAAAGTGCGGGATTACAGACTGAGCCACCGAGCCCGGCAATCTTTTAAATTTCTACCACGTCAGTTGTAATGCCTCCATTTTCATTTCTAATTTAGCTCATTTGAAACTGCTTTCTTTGTTTTTTAATTCATCTAGCTAGTAGTTTATCAATTTTGTTTGTCTTTTCAAAGAACCAGTTCTTGTTTCATTGATCCTTTGTATTTTTTTATAATTTCAATTTCATTTAGTTCTGTTCTGATCTTCATTATTTTTTTTTCCTTCTGCTGGGTTTGGGCTTGTTCATGTTTTTCTAGTTCCTTAAGCTGTGGCATTAGGTTTTTGATTGCAATCTTTCAGTCTTATTAATGTAGGCCTTAGCACTATAAATGTTTCTTTGAGCACACTTTTGGCTTGTTTTAACTTGTTTCATTGTAGTCATTCATTTTGAAAAATTTTGAAATTTCCCTCTATATTTCGTTATTGACTAAAACATCATTCAGGAGATTGTTTACATTCCATGTTTTTGTTTGGTTTCATGAGTTATTCTTGGAGTTAATTCCTAGTTTTATTCCACTGTGGTCTGAGAAGATGTGTGATATGATTTGGATCCTTTTGAATTTATTGAGACTTGATTTGTGGCCTATCATATGATCTTTCTTGGAGAATGTTCCATGTGCTGATTAGGAAAATGTATATTCTGTAGTTTTGGGGTGGAATGTTCTGTAGATATCTGTTAGTTCCATTTGCTCTGGCTTCCAATTTAGTTTCAATGTTTCTTTGTTGACTTTCTGCCTTGATGATCTGTCTATTGCAGTCAGTGGACTGTTAAAGTCTCCCACTAACATCGTATTGCTTTCTCTCTTTCTTGCAGTCTGGTATAATTTATTTTGGAAAGCTGGGGGTTCTGGTGTTAGGGTGCATATATATTTAAAATTGTTATGTCTTCTTGTTGGATTGATCCCTTTATCATTATATAATTACCATCTTCATCTTTTTTTACTGTTGCTAATTTGAAGTCTTTTTAAAATCTGATACGAAACTGGCTATTCCTGATCATTTTTGGTTTCCATAAGCATAGACTATTTTCTCCCATTCCATTACCTTGAGTCTGCAAAAGTCTTTGTGTGATTAGTGGGTCTCTTGAAGGAAGCAGATATTTGTGGGGTTTGTTTGTTTGTTTGTTTTATTTTCCATTTTGCCAGTCTATACCTCTTTAGAAGGACATTAAGACCATTTACATTCATAGTTAATAATGATATATAAGGTACTATTTCATTCATCTTACTGGTTGTTATTTGGTTGCTTGATTTATTTATTTTTTCTCTATTGTATTAATAATTCATAAGGCCTATAAGCTTTATGATTTCCAGCATTTTTTTTACTGGTGTATTTCAACCTTTTGTTTCAGTATTTAGAACTACTTTGAGTATTTCTTGTAGACTCAGTCTAGTGGTGATAAATTCCCTCCGTTTTTGCTTGTTTGAGAAAGACTTCATTTCTCCTTCATTTATAAACTTAGTTTTGTGTAATACTAAATCCAAGGATGACTGTTATTTTGTTTGAGGACTTTAAAACTGGGACCCCAATATCTTCCAGCTTGCAGGGTTTCTTCTGAGAAGTCTGTTAGGTTTACCTTTTTAAGTTATTTGCTGCTTTTGTCTCACTGCTCTTAACATTTTTTTCTTTACATTAGCTTTGCTTAACCGGATAATGATAAGCCTTGGGGATAACCTTTTGCAATCAATCATCTGGGGTTTCTTTGGGCTTCTTGATCTGAATGCTTAAACCTCTGGCAAGGCAAGGGAAATTTTTCTCTATTATTCCCTCAAATACGTTTTCCAAACCTGTGTATTCTTGTTTTCCTCGGAAACATCTGTGATTCTTAGGCTGGGACATTTTACACAGTCCCATATTTCTAGAAGACTTTGTTCCATTCTCTTAATTCGTTTTTCTTTATTGTTGTTTGCTTGGTTAATTGCAAAGCTTTGTCTTCAAGTTCTGAGATCCTTTCTTCAACCTGCTCTACTATTAAAATTTTCCACTGCACTTCGTACTTCACTATATGAGTCTTTAATTTCCAGGAGTTCAGTTTGTGTGTGTGTGTGTGTGTGTGTGTCTGTGTGTGCATGCTCCAAGGTAATGCCCAGCCAACCAAGTTGAAACTTTTCATTCATGTCCTGAATAGTGTGTGTGTGTGTATGTGTGTGTGTGTTTAAATTTCTTTATGTTGGTTTTCAACTTTCTCCTGAAGCTCATTGAGCATTTTTTTCTTTTTTAAATATAATTTTATTTTATTTTAAAGATGTGGAGTACTATTCAGGATTAGGTATATAGGTGGCCACCATACAGGTAAAGTTTGGGCCTCCCTTTTGTCCCCACATTTCCTGGTTTGAGATCAGGTACACCTATTAATGTTATATTAATGTTATGTCCACCCCCCTACCCCCGCCCCCGTCAAGTTTCCAGCTACTGCCGATGCCTGACTTACAGTATTATGGTAAATGTTCAGGGTTCACTTCTGAGTGAAAACATGTGATACTCAGTTTTTTGTTTCTGTGATAAATCACTGAGTATTATAGACTTTAAATCCACCCAAGCTGCTGTGAAGTCCATAATTTTGTTCTTCTTTCGGCTGCATAATATTCCATTGTGTATATGTGCCACATTTTTAAAAAATCTAGTCCATATTTGATGGGCAGCACAGTTGGTTCTATGTTTTTGTTATGGTAAATAGTGCTTCAATAAACATGCATGTGCAGGTATTTTTTTGTAGAGTGATTTAAGTTCCTTCAGGTATATTTCCAGAAGGGGTATTCCTGGGTCATATGGAAGGTCAATTTCTAATTCATTTAGGAATCACCACACTGCTTTCCATAAAGGTTGAAATACTTTGCATTCCCCCAACAGTGTAGAAGCGTTCCCTTTTCTCTGCATCCTCACCAGCATCTGTTGTTCTCTGTTATATTAATAATGGCCATTCTTACTGGAGTTAGGTAATATCTCAATGTGGTTTTGATTTGCAGTTATCTGATGATTAGTGAGGCTGAGCAATTTTTCATATATCTGTTGGCTGCTCGTATGTCTTCTTTTGAGATATATCTGTTCATGTCTCTTGCCCACTTTTGAATGGGGCTGTTTGTTTGTTTTTTCTTTTCAGCATGTTTGAGTTCCTCACAGATCCTGGATGTTAAGCCTTTGCCAGATATGCAGTTGACAAATATTATTTTCCAATACTGTTGGCTGTCTCCCTGCTCTCTCTCTTTTTTGTGGGGAGTTGCGGGGAGAAAGAAAAGTTTGTTTAAAAGTAAATTAGAGAAAGAAAGAGAAGGGAGAGAGAAAATTCACCTCACCAAGGTGAGGAAGGGGGTCCTTCCTGCTCTCTTGATGGTTTATTTTGCTTTGCAGAAGCTTTTCAGTTTGATGAGGTCCCACTTGCCAATCTTATCTCTTAAGGCATGAACTTTTGGGGTTTTGATCAGGAACTTGTTGCTAGTTCCAATTTCCATAAGTGTGTCTCTTGCATTTTCTAAGGTTCTTAAAGTTTGAGGTTTTACATTTAGATCTTTGATTCATTTGGAGTTGATACTTATGTATGGTGATAGGTAAGGGTCCTGTTTCATTATGCACAAGGTCAGCCAGCTTTGTTGAAGATAAGTTGATTGAGAAATTGAGGTTTTGTTTCCAGAATCTATCCTGTTCTATTGGTCTATATGCCTGTTCTTGTACCAATACCAGGTTGTTTTTATTATTGTAGCCTTATAATAAAGTTTACAGTCTGAAAGTGTAATACTTTCCTCTTAGTTTCTTTTGCTAAGGATTGTTTTGGCTATTTGTGGCCATTTTTGTTTCCATATGAATTTCTGTATTGTTTTTTCCAGGTCTGAGAAGAATGATGTTGGTAATTTAATAGGTATAGCATTGAATCTGTAGATTGTCTTTGTTAGGATGGACATCTTAACAATGTTGACTATTCCAATCCATGAGCATGGAATAATTTTCCATTTGATTGCATCATGTTTAACTTCTTTGAGCCGTGTTGTAAAGATCTTTCGCTTCTCTGGCTAGGAAGATGCCGAGGTATTTCATTTTTGTGTGTGGCTATTTTGAATGGGATTGTGCTTTTTATTTGGTTCTCTGTGTGTTCATTGTTGGTGTATAAGTATGAAACTGTCTTTTTTTACTTGTATTTTATAAATACAAGTAAACTAAAATTTTGCCTACTTCCTTTATCAGTACAAGGAGGTTTTCACAGATTATCTTGCATTTGCAAGGTATAGGATCATATCGTCAGCAAAAAGGAATAATTTGACTTCTTTTTCTCCCTTTTTGAATGCCCCTGATTTTCTTCTTTTATCTGATTGCTCTAACTAAGACTTCCAACATTATGCTGAACAGGAGGGGTGGGAGTAGGTAGCTTTGTCTTGTTCCAGTTTTCAGGGGAAGTGCTTACAATTTCTGTCCATTTAGCAATATGCTGATTGTGGGTTTATCATAGGTGGCTCTAACTATTTTGAGGTATGTTCCCTCTATGCCTAGGTGCTTGAGGATTTCTATCAAGAAGAGATGCTGGATTTTATCGAAAGCTTTTTCAGCATCTAATGATATAATCATGTGATTCCAATTTTTACATCTATTGATGTATTTAATTACATTTATGGTCTTTTGGATGTTGAACTAGCCCTGCATCCAGGGATGAAGCTAATTTGGCCATAGTGGATGATTTTTGTAATGTGTTGTTGGAGCCAATTTGCTAGAATCTTATTGATAATTTTTGCATCTATATTCATCAAAGATATTGTCTTGTAATTCTCTTTCTTTGTTGGATGTTTACCCAGTTGAGTATCAGTGTGATGATGGCTTCATAAAATGATTTTGGGAGAGTTCTGTCATTCACGATTGCCTGGAATACTTTCAGTAGGATTGGTATCAGCTACTCCTTGTATGTTTTGTATAATTCCACTGGAAATACATCTGGTCCAGGACTCGTTGAACAATTTTATAATAAAACTTTTGAATTATATGTCTAGAATTTCAAAGATTTCATTTTGGTTAGGGTCTATTGCTGAAGGGTTAATGTGGTCTCTTGGAAGAGTTGGAGAACTCCTTGTTTTCATATTGTCAGAATTATTTTTCTGCTTTTTTCTCATTTTAGTAGACTATTTCTTCTTATCTGAGGTTGGCAGAGGGCTGACCTAGCTATTGTAGGGTTCCCTTGGTTATATATAGCCTTGGTGTGGTTTCTCAATTGCCAGCTGTGGCAGTCCTGTGCTGGGTACCTGCACTGGCTCGTGACACCCTGAGCAGCCTAAATGGCTTGGAAAGTAGTGTTAGCTGGGGTCGGGGATCAGGCTTTCCCCAACGTTGAGGTATCATATCAGGTATGATGGACTCTGCTGTTGTCCTCCGGCCATGAGGTGAAATGAAGCTTGTGGGAGAAAGTCAGCTGTGGTGGTGGCTGTGGGCCCTCTCTTTGGTGAGTGTAGCTACAAGGAAATGCACAGCCAACTTTGTTGGAGTGTGGGGCTCTGTGGGTCACACAAGTTATCTGTTCTGTGTGCTCGAGGGGAGTGTGAGGGTGAAGAAGCACAAGCACCCCACCTGTGATCACACCCGGCCACCCCAGTGGGGGTTAAGAGGGAGGCCCAGGCCACTGGGCCAAGGCTGCCATGCAGGATGGGCACAGAAGAGTTTACATGAAGTGTCAGAGGTTGCTATGGCACTGCATCCCACCAGCTTTCCATCTTAGCCTCAGGCAGATTGCAATCTGAATGTAAAGTACAGCCAATCTCAGGGCCTCAGTTGTTCTCACAGCAGCTTGCCCCAGCCAGGAATTGTTTGCCTCCAAGAAGTTTGACCTTGGGCCCTGTCCCCTCCCACGCCACTAGAAAGCAATCACTGGTCAAGGATGGATTCCTGGGATATGGCAGATGGAATTACTTGGGACTTTTTAATCTGCACTACTCTATATGGGTTTTGGCAGAGCCTGTCTGTGGGTAAGTCAATTTCCCATGAGGGACTGGTGTCCTGCAAGGCTCAGGTGGCCCTCCGGGTTGGCACAGAAGCTCATAACACCTTAATTCTCCTCACTCACCTTCCCCACTGTGTCTAGAGGCTGCTGGTGATCTGTATTGTGATCCAGAGGAGAAGCTGGCTAATTCCAGTACAGGTCAGTTGATTTTTCTCTTCTTTGGACGATGTGGTTGCTACCACTTCTTTTGCTGAGTCACGGGGTGTACTGCTGGTTCTGTCCCTCTCTAGGTGCTCAGGAAACTCTAGCTTGGTTTACTCCATTAGAGAAACACACTCTAGCTGCCTCAGACCAGCCATATTAGTCCTCTTCCTTGTTTTTTTAATTGTTAATATATTGCTAGTATCATTTAAGGAGGCTTGAGGTATTTAGCTAAATATATATCTTTAATTTGCCATTTTTAAACAAAACCCCACCCTCTTTATTTATTTTTCTTTCCAAGCACTTTAAGAAAATCACTTTCTGCATACTTGCTCCTTTCTTCACAGACACATCTGAATGATGTCCTCTTAATGTAAGGCTTAATGGAATCTTGGTAATTTTTATAGAACCAATGCAATTCTGAGCTCTAAAAATTTTGTCACATATTCAAGATTTACATAAAATACAATACTGAAAATAATATATGTTTGGAAACAAGCAAAAATAATACCAAACCTATATTCCTCCAGAGAATTTGAAAACCCAAGAGACATTTAACAGAACATAGATTTTTCATTTAAATAAAGAAAATTCCCCTACTTTTTCCTCTGTAAAGAGCACATAGGCTTTTGGTTTTAAGCAGGAAATTTAAGGTCAGATGTCAAAATTCAATATCTGATTATAGTCAAGTGTTACCCTTTCTTTAGCTCCATATTTTATACTCTATCTTTCTCTTTCTGTGTAAATATATGTGTGTGTATATATTTATATCTATATACTATGTGTAAATAAATATACATATAGATGTAGATATATATACACATACACATATATTTACATATGTAATCTTTTCTCACTTTTTGAAGAAAACCCAGACTTAAAATGTATGCTTTCAAAGGACTTAAATAAAATATTGTCCAAAATGCAAAATGTGGTGGGTTTTTGTTGTTGTTGTTGTTAACATCTTTGGCATACTTTATTATTTTTCCCTACATCCTCATGGTTTTGTTGGCTTCTTGGGGAAGAGTGGAAAACAAAGACGAAGAAGAAAAGGCAGAGAGGAATATAGATATAAAAATTACCAGGGATGATAATTTTTCTTAAATATAAATCAAGTCTTCTTAAATCCTTTCCAGATTGAGCACTGGTTCTCTCTATAATTTTTTGAGATAAACTGAAATTTTATTGAAGTATGACATTTGTCTTTATTTTGGCCCCAGTCATGGGTGTTATGAAGTCACCATCAGTCTGTTTCAAGAATTCTTTTAAGAAAATATACTTTATTTTAAAATAGAAGTGTTTCATAGAAGGCTTAAATCATAAATTGTAAATTTTACAGAAAACAGAATCTGCAGTAAGACCAACCTTAAGTTACTTTTAAGGTCACACTGCCACTTGAGCCAACAATCCTTGGAGGCAATGATGACAGTCATTGTTAAAAGAAACATGACACTTTCCAAGGAAAAATTTTTATGACAAATCTAACTACTTGCATGAAAGGGATAGTCAATAACTTGACAAAATAAATATGCAGATGGAATTTAGAAAAGAGATACAGAAGGAGTAGTAGAAAAGCTTTGACTGTATTTTTAAAGAGTAGAATTAAAGCATTACAAATTTTCTTCCTTTAACAGTAACCAAATATGCTGAGCAATAACTTTTAACTTTGGTGTATTACCAGACCTCCATGGAAAATATTATCTGAGCTTCATTTGAGAATAAAAGAAGAAAATAAACAAGCATTGCAACCAACTGAAAAATTATTTGTGAGAATTCACAGGTGACATTTACTTGAATATGAGAGGGGCTAATGAAGTCCTGCCTTTTATATGTATTACACAGAACCTCAATTTGGCATTTTTGCACAACTAAGGAAATCAGAGTTGGACATGATTAGTTGACAAAGTGATAATGAGAAAATGTTCTGACACATCTATAGCTTGTCCAAAACACATTGATCAGAAGACGAACACATCTGGACATACAGTAATAGCTATTGCATCACTATTCATTTTAATCTGGGTTCAATTTATGGTACTACCTAATGGATTTAAAATTAAGCTTTGCTTCTGCTATCAAGGTGATGTGTTGCTCTAAGCATAATGTGAATCTCAAAATTACCTTGGAAGTTGTCTTGAAGGGGTCTTTCCCAGACATTGCCAAATATAAATTATGAGTCCTAGAACTTTAAAACTGGGCATGTGATGCAGAAAGAGCAAGAAGAGTGTGGTGGTGAAAACTTGACATATTACTTCTGTTTAGAAATCAGCAGAGATTAGATCAGACCTGAAATTCTGTTATAAAAAAACTTGGATTATAAGATCAGAAGAAACTCTGTCTTAGTTCAAAACCATCCTTGATGTGGGAGGAATAGTTGGAAGCTATATAAATTTGGGGAGTATCATGAAATGTTGGGCAGCCTACATCAGCAAGTGGAGCACTAGCCAGAAGAGAGTGGCCAGATGAGAGGGAGGTTAAAAGCAATTAAGAAACATGAGGCAATATTGAAGAAATTAGGACTAGGTTAAAGAGGTTTATGACAGAATTCACAGATGTTTGAAAAGCTGAAAGTAAGGAAAGGAAAAAACCAAAACCAAAAAAAAAGAGAAAATTCTCTCTTTTGAGATTTGTTCTGGTGAAACCCAAAGGGCAGATCTAATACAGAAGCACAATATTGATAGTGAAATATAATTTAGTCAAAACAAGTAAGAACTTTCTAAGAATTTGGTTCTCTAAAACCAAGAGTACATCAAGAGTAACTGCATTGATAGTTTACAGTCACCGTGAGAGTGATGAAGAAGAGACTGGATGATAATGTGTTTGTGTTGGGGGGAGTGACAATCAAGCACTGGAATGAGCTGAATTTTATGACTTCTAAGATCCTTCCAACCCTTTGATTTGGTAAATGATCTCGTCCGAACCTCTGGGCACAACCTGAACCCAGTTACGGGGTCATGCCTGTCTTCTGTTACCATTCCACAAAGCATTATTTTCTCCAGATACTTTGGCAATGGAGATTACATAAAGCTTTTTTTTTATTAGTATATTAGTATATTTATCACCATTCACAATTTGACATCCTTTTTTCCAGGTATATATATCTTTATAGGAATTTCAACAAAAAATAGGTATAACCTAATTTATAAACTATTTATCAAATATTACAGATTTCAGGTTAATAAAATGTAGAATTTGGATTTTATTAATAGCATGGAGTTTCATTAGTATGTTTCTATTTAAATTCATAAAGAATTCTTAAGACAGCTGGTTATGGGGTTTGGATTTGAGCCATGGCCTGGATGCCGAGTTACACTCCAGCACCACACACTACTCTTCTTGTACTTCCTGCTGCCTCCAGCATAGAAGGCTGTCATGAGGCTGGTAGGAATGGGAGATAAGCCAAATCTTCGTGGATTTCCTTTTTAGGCTTTAAACCAGGGTAATACACATGACACATGGCTTCCACCATTATGGGAACAGTCGGCTTTTGCCATTCTAGACTTCATGGCAAAAGTCTTAAGTTCTATTGCTTTGTCTCAGCCTCCGTTTCCACCTTTCTTATTCCACACCTGACCTAATGTGCTTGCTTATTTTTAGCTTCCTTTACTAACTTGGGTTCTTCACTAACTCTTTGGTTTTAACTCTAGACTGTTTCAGGGTTAAATCTGTACTTGGCCTGGGCACTCTTGCTTCTGGTTGCTCTAAGTACTATCTGATTTCACTCCTGGATCTACTTTTTAGGTTTACTTTAAACACTCATGAGGATGGACATATAGTGGTCTTCTTCCAAATGATTATAGGTGAAGATCAGAGCTGATATCTCTAAATGCCAAATAGTAACATGTTACACGTACACAATTTGAAATTATTACAATAGGCTAATGGTCCTGAGTGCCTTTTGAGTTTTATTTCCTGGGTACCATTGTCCTTCGGGTTGATGTCTTACTCTATGATATTCTGGAGATCTTCACCATATTTTAACAGAGTCGCCAGAGAATATGAGCAAGAAAAATAACATAACTAGCTCTGGCATGAAAAGGTTACTTATTTGAGTCAGGCACATGAAGCAGGGCTATTTTTTCAACTCGACTTGCATATTTATGAGGAAATTTAAGTGAGTACCATTTTATTTGAAACTCTATCAGGACAATGCTTAACCACAGTATTCTAGCAGAATAATTTATTTTAAGAATATTGAGTTAAGAATAATTCAATAACAATTAAGATAAAATAGAAAATTTTAATATACTCAGACCAGTCACAGGGAAATTTACCAAAAAAAAAAAAAAGGCACTTAAGAAATGAAGATAGGAAAAATAGAAACATACTTCAGTGCCATGCTGTATAGAGGATGAATCTGTTTTTGGACAGGTTTAGAGAGCTCTCTAACCTTCTGTCTTCCAAATTTCCAATTAAAATATGAGCACAGGGAGTAGGGGAATGTGTTTGTTTACACTTGGCAAAAACCGATTTCCTGTTTCTAAGAAAAAAAGCTTTTCAAAGCTCTTTTGGACTTCAAATAGCTCTTGCAAAACAATATTTTGATGAGCTAAGTGTAAATGAATCAGGAACATATGGATTGGATTTCCATTGAGATACACATGGATTTAAACATAAGCTGAAGAGAATGCCTGGTAAGTTATACTTAGAATTGATAAAAGCCAACATGTAATACATTTTTTAGAACTTGTTTTGAGACACCTTATGTCCTGTCCCCTAGCCCAAACACTGGAAGCTTATTCTCTCTTCTTAGGAAATCTTTTGTGAAAGGGGGATGTTACTAGTTTTCAAATGAAAGAGTAATGCTTTAAGGAGAAAGCTTCCAGGTGATGTTATTACACAAAATACCTACCAGAAAAAGTGAAGAAACCTTCAGGGCCCCTGACACAAATTCACATTTCAATATTTTTTCTTGCTTTTGCTCCTGTTCCACATTTCTGCCCTCCAAACAGACGTGTCCAAAGATAGAGAATGAACTCTAGCATTGGCTAAAACATGCATGTCCAGTAATATCTCTCTTAGCATCCCATAAAGGTGGCTTTAAAATAGTTCTAGAAATGTTTTGCTTAAAGTGAATAATCTCAGAAAAATGTTATTTTCTGTCCCTGGTGATATTTAAAATTGCACTGGGAAACATTAATAGAAGATGTTATGGAACTAGATTATTTGGGATTAGAAATTATTACCCATAGAAGAAATAGTTACAGGGTTAGTGCTATTTATATAGCCTAATCCTTTACGAGTCTCTGGGGTTTGTGAAACAGAGATACAAGAGATATCACTCTAAGCCACTCACTGACAAACTTGCACCAGATGTTGTCATAGATGTTGTTTGTGTCCTCCTAGGATTCATATGTTGATATACTAGCCCCAATACCTCAGAACATGACTGGATTTGGAAAGAGGGGCCTTTTAAGAGGTAATTAACTTAAAATGAAGTCAGTAAGGTGGGCCCTTATCCAAGATGACTGGAGTCCTTAAAAGAAGCAGAGATTAAGATTCAGACAACCACGGAGGTTAAAACCATGAGAAGACATGGGAGAGTATGGCCATTAAAAGACCCCAAAACCCCAGCCCTGCCAACAACACCTTTGTTTTGGACTTCTAGCCTTCAGAATTGTGAGAAAATAAAATTTTATTATTTAAGCCATCCTATCTGCAGCACTTTGTTTTGGCAACTCAAGCACACTAGTAGGCAAATATATTTGCCCTCCACCACTTAGAAATAATTATGACTGTTAACTACAGGCCAGAGTCAAGTGCTATCTTCTATTAAACATGGATGAGATCCTCCTAGAGCCTAATGGAAGCAATCAGGCTTATAACCAAAGGCCTCTATTATCAGAACCATCCATGAAGACAAGTACCTAAGCCAAAGCACAGGTCCCATTCTTCTGGTCATAGCACAATTTTTTCTTGGCATTCCCTCTGAAAAATTATGAAACCTATTCCTTTCCTTGACCAGATTCTGTTCTTGGCTCATTTCCCTTAGACACATATTACTTTAAATTTTTAGTTTTTATCCTTCTCTGCTTAAGTTACACCTATTTCTTCAAATGTGGCCTGACACTTGTATTCTTTTCTCACAGTCAAGCAATTGATTAATGGCAAGTCATGTTCACCTCTGATTATATTATAGTAAGTCTGCTGCATATGAATGAGTTCTGTTCCAAGGGTGCATTCATAAGTCCAGTTTGTTCATAAGTCCAACAAAATTAGCCTAGGTATCCAACTAATACAATCAGCTATATAGTATTGGACTGTAATAGGTTTATAATATTTTTCACACAAATAAAACATATAAACAAACACAAAAATAAAGATTTTTAATCTTACAGTATAGCACATGACAATATGTGCCAGATGCATGAACTAATTCATGTTATTAGACACGAGAACACACTTTTGCATCTTTGAAAGTTCGAAATATCAAAGTTTGTATGTAGGAGACTTACTGTAATCAGGAACACTGGTGATATTCTTCCCTATCATATTTAGGAGGCACGTCTCTTTCCTCTTCCTTTATTACCTTGGCCTTGTCTTCCCACTCAAACCTGTTGCCTACTTTAAACTGAGCTGTATTTCCCTGCCAGCAAATAGTTCCCGGCTCCGGTATCAGAGTGCCTGTGTCCTTATTCTGGTCCATTCTATAATAACTATGTGCCAAATTTCTTCATGTGAAAATGAGGATAATAGAATCAATTCCACAGGGTTGTTGAGGGCTTGAATATGATGGTATATGGACAGGGCTTGGGGTTTTGTAAAAGTTCAATAAATGTTAGATAAATTGTTAAGAACGATGATGACTGCTCTAAAACGTAAATATGTATTTATTTGATCATTACAACAATCTTATGAGGAGAGAATTAACTCTCTTTTAGAGATGAAAAGACAGAGCAGAACCTGATGCACTGTTTCCCAAGTATATCATGGTTTCATGGAGCCATTGGGCATAACGACTCCTTTTGAAGAGTATTAACGTGGTTATAAACAAGAAGATAGAGAAGCTTTTACACCTTTCTAAGAAGAGTTGGACCAAGTTCCTTACAGTTAGAAGTAAACATTATATGCACAGAGGTTCAAATCAATGTTCTAGCTAATAGATCAGAAAGAAAATATTATTTATATCCATATTATGCAGTGGATCAATTGGCCGGGAAACTGAGGGTATGTTGATGACTGAGTTTTTTTGCATTAGGTGATCTCATGACCACAGCGTTCCGGAGAGGTGCATTAGTGCACTTTCATTTCATATGTGGGAGCCTTGACACTGAGGAGCATGACAAAAGATTACATCATTCAAGCCTCCAAGCAAACCATTGGATTTTGTTTCATGCTTCTTTCTTTTTCCTCTTTGTATTTGGCTGACCACAGCATTATCTCTGTTTGAAGTGGGGGTGGAGGCAATAAGCCACAAATAGCATAAGCAGGAGTTAATGCTTCATGGGGGTTATTGTGCTTGGAATTGTGCCTCCATGCAATTTCTTGTATGGTTATCTGTCATTTGTTGTACAAAGTGCTAATACACAAAATCATTTGGAAACTTCATCAGAGACATGCAGCATTATGGCATATGAAGCTAAGGGATTGAGAGACTGTCTTCTCAAGAACCAAGTGCAGGGAAATAGGAAGCTGATTTTAAACATCTTTCTCCTCAATTTTCATCTTTTTTTCTAACTGATTTTAATTAGTCTCCAAAAATATGAGTACCACAATAGATAGCACTTTGAAATAGGGATACTAAAATATAAGATGCAATTCCAGTCGTATTAACTATGTAACAAACAAGGAAATTAAATTGAGTAGGAAATGTGTGCATATGGTAACTCTTTTCAAGTGAATTGCCATCCTAACTACTACCAAAACATGTCAGCAGGCAATTTTTAGTATATACAATAAAGTTACTTCTAAAACATGATAAGCTTGAATGTATTAGTGAAGTTTTAGGTTAGAAATAGTTTTCATTAACTGACAGTTGAGTATCAGATAAGATATAATTCAAATATGCTTCTTAACTTTACTACCTCCCAAGAAGACACTACCTCATATGGCAAGAAGTTTGGTCAAGGAAGTTAGATAAACTTCCTGGTACCTTAATTTAAAAAGTTTCAAAGACCAAAGATACGTCAACTGATAAATTATTCATGTTAGTGGTTTATATATTTAAAATAATATTTTGCTACACTATAAAAATATATTTTATAAAATGGTAAATAAATGTTGTGGGTTGAATGATGTCCCCCTAAAATGCACATGTTAGGATCCAGTACTTTAGAATGTCATCTTATTTGGAGATAGGGTCTTATCAAGTTAAAATATCAATAGAGTGGGTTCTAATTCGATATCATTAATGTCCTTATAAGAAGAATAAAATTTGGACATAGAGACATGCACACACAGTGTGAATATTGAAATTATGTTGCTGTGAGTCAAGGAGCTACCAGAAACCAAAAGAGAGGTCTGGAACAATCCTTCCACAGTACCTTCAGAGGAAGTATAGCCCTGCTGAAACTTTGATCTCAGACTTCTAGCCTTCAGAGTGAGATAATTTATTAAATTAATTAAATTAATTGAATACTCAGGCCACCCAGTTTGTAAGCTTTTATTTTAGTGGTCCTAGCAAATCAATACAAAAAGCTAGATTGGAATTAATACAACTAATACAATTAAATCCTGTTTGAATATATTTTCTATCCTTTGTAACTATTTATTTTTCAATGTTAAAAGAATTTCCAAGGCTTTGTAAAATGTTAAGATAAAATATGTTATTCATTAAATTTTTACTACTACTCGAGAGGAACAATGATGTAGCTTTAAAACAGTCACGACAGTAACACAAAAAAGTTATTATATTATTTCAAAAAATTTCGAAAACATATTTTTAAAACGCCAAAATTCTATTTTGGTAATAGCAAACATTCAAACACACATAAAATAAACAAATAGTAATCAAAAATAAAAAGATATTTCTGTAATATAATTACTCCTAATGTTCTTCAACTGCTATGGTCTGAATGTGTCCTCCAAAATTTATGTGGTAAAAAAAATCCCCAGTGCTACAGTGTTAGAAGATAGGGTCTTTTGGGAGATGCTTAGATCTAACATCATTATAAAATGACTTGAGAGAAGGATCTTGGTCTCTTTTCACTCCTTCTGTCTCTTCTAGCATGTGAGGATGCAGCATTCCTCTCCTCTGTAGGATGAAACAACAAGGCACCATTTTGGAAGCAGAGAAAGCAGACCCCACCAGATACCAAACCTGCTGTTGCCTCATCTTGGACTTCCTAACCTCCAGAACTATGAGAAATAAATTTCTATTGTTTGTAAATTATCTAGTTTGTAATAGCTTGTTATAGCAGCACAAATGGACTAAGACATCAACCAAATCTAATATAAAAATTTAAATTAACAAAATAGATGTTTCCACTAATGTCAGAAAAAAAGATAAACATACCACCCAAACTAATATTTTTCATCATTGTTTTATAAAGTATAAAAGGAAGTAGGGAAAGTAGATATGATATGTAACTATTATAAAGGGGAAGTCCCAAGCTATCAGTTCTTCTAAATAGACTTATCTAAAAGTGATTTATCTAACTAAGACACATTTATCCACCTAGAAACTGAAGAAAATCAACTAAAGATTTGTTGGAAGTAACAACAGAATTTATTATGGCTACTAACTTCAAAATAAATAAGCATATATTATGTAACCATATAAAATATATATTAAGTTGAATGAGTATAAAAATTTAATTAAGGTGACACAGAAAGTTAACACAGAAAGACAAATACTTCATGATTTCACTTATATGTAGAATCTGAAATAATGAAGCTCATAAAAGTAAAGTGTTGAATGATGATTTCTAAGGGCTGAGAAATGGGGAAAATGAAGAGTTGTTGGTAAAAGGATATAAAGTTTCAGTTACACGAGATAAATGCATTCTGGGGATCTACCACAAAGCATGGTGACTATAGTTAATAATACTAAACTATATACTTGAAATTTGGTAAGGTGGTGGATCTTAAGTGTTCTCATTATGACAAAAAGAAAAAAAGATGGTAATTGTGTGAGGTGACAGATAAACAAATTAGTTTGATTGTGGTGATCATTTTGTAATGTATACATGTATCAAATCATCAAATTGTAAAGCTGTAAACCTTAAATATATACAATTCTTATGTATAAATTATATCTCAATAAAGCTGAAGAAATAATTTTAAAATGAGGATGTTTAGACGCACAGAGAGACACCAGGGATGCAGAGAAAAGACTGTGTGAGAACTCAGAAAGAAGATGAGCATTTGCAAGCTGAGGAGAGGCCTCAGAAGAAAGAAAACCTGCTGACATCTAAATCTTGGATTTCTGGCTTCTAGAACTGTGAGAAAATCAATTTATGTTGTTTAAGCCAAATAAACAAATGCAAAAACACCTAAGAAATAAATTTGTCAAGAAGCATACATAGTTTATACAGAAAATGTGTGTGTGCATGTGTGCATGTATTTTTTTTTTACACAGAAGCATAAATCAAGACAGATATAAACAGAGATACAAATTTTCAATGGATGAGAAAAAGGAATATTTTTTACACTTATTTAATTGCAATAAAGATAGCAATCGGATGTTCAAACAATGACAAAATTATATAAATTTTATATTAAAGTGTAATGTGTGAACAGCCAAGAGTGTTGTGTAAATGAATAAAAGTCTTTTCTTCCTAATACACACACACGTATACACACACACACCCATAATTTATTTTTTAAAAAACGAAAAAAAAATCCTGTGCATTTTTTGCTCTTTGTTTCACCATTCCTAAACAAGTACACTGCAGAAAAATTGGATATAGATAAAGGCAATGTCAGACAAAAATTATGCTTTTAATGATCTGAGATACTAGAGACTATCAATAATTTATGTTAACATACTATTGTACATCATTTAAAATATTTACTTAAATGTATGTATATATGCCTATTCACATGCCTATTGTTTCCAGATAAGATTATATCATACACATTTTTTTGAAATCTGCTTTTATATTTACGATGTCAAAGATAGACATGTATATTATTATGTTCATGCTTTTATGATGTTTCCTTATATAAACATATTATTTATTATTTATATTCTTATTTTGGTTATTCAAGATGGCTATTTTTTAATCATTCTAAACATGTTTCAAAAAGCAACCATATGCAGATATATCTGTGTCCTTATACATTTTGTTTCCTAAAGATTGGTTTTGGAAAATCAAATTAATGGATCAGTGGAGAAAAAAAAAACACAAAAATTCCAGAACACACATCACCCCCTGCATCCAACATACTCTCCCATACAAACATACATATATACAAAAGATTTATCTATATGCATATTTAGAGAAGCAATTATATAATAGCAACATATAGACTATAAAATAATGAATTGCTTTACTAATAATGCTACATTACTTAATTCTACATTAAAATACCAAATTGTAAAAAAAAAAAAATCCTGTGAGATGTTCATGATGTTCTAAGAGTAAAATCAGATTACATGGAATCATTTATATTAGCCCTGAATCATGTGAGAATGTGAAAATGAATACCTTATTTTATTTGTTGAGCTTTGTTTTCAACAAATGCTTCAATTAATACTTACTATTTATGTGATTCTTTCATGTGTCCTGACCGGTTGAGGGGCCTGAACGTTCTCTTCTCACTCTTCATTCAGTGGACTTTCCCAATCTCTCTCTTTTTCTAAGGCTTAGTCTGATCCCTAATTGCTTGATGAAATCCTTTCCAAGAACTTCAATCTCAACCAATCTCTTTCTTCCCTTTATTTTTATATCCCTGACTCCATGCTGCCCTGTTTTACCTTTTAGTTAGTCCTAAAATTCTTCTACATCAACACTTGCACACTGAGGACAGCAAATGCCCAGTTGAGTTGGGCAGAGAAACACCTAATTGAATAAAAAAAATCAATGTCTTGTCTGTTTTAATATCCATATGAATTTTATTAAGGCCTCTAGCTACATTATGAAGTGGCAAATTTTACCTTAGTCCATGAACCTTAAGAATACACACACACACACACACACACACACACACACACACACACACACTGAAATATATTTTGCTATATATTTCAAATAAAGAAATACATATATATAAATAAAAAGAGAATAAATTTTAACATAAACAACATAACTTGGTTTTCTGTTCTTTGACCTTGGGTATCACATATTTAAAGTGTCTAAGCAATAAAGGACTGTCATTGCAGTGTAGACTACTGAGAGTAACCAATAACATCTGAATGTTAATTCTAGCTGACACTTCTTCTAACCTCTCTAAAATTCCAATAGGGACATAAAAAGGACAAGTACCATCAAGACTATCTACTATTATAATTATAAGTCACATAGTGTATAAATGAGAGAACATAACAGACTTTAGGAAAATATACAATTACTTTTATTTAATTTTTAAAAATGTAAAAAGGAGAGAAGGAGGAAGGCGTTTCAACTTTTTCTTCTCTATTACCTCAGAGTCCAGCTGTTTACAGCAAGCAGAAACTGAGCAGATATTTTCTGTTTCCCTTTGATTGCCCTTACCTCTGTAGTCATGATACTATTTTCTTACTTTCCACCACCTCACTCTTCCCATATCTAAGCTGAAACTGCAAACTCCAGAAATAGCTAAACAAGAAGTTAAGGAGTGTGAATAGTGAGACAATATTTTCATAGATTCTCCTTCCTTCCAAAAAGCACTTGGGACAGGATGTCGTATGAAGAAGCTAAGAATAAAAAGAACAAGAGCAAATATTCAATACATAACAGATAAAATGAGTTTTTTCATGGAATTTCCTCTGTCCAAAGTTTCAGAAATGAGTAAAGAAATTAGAGCAGAAGGAAAAAGTCATTCCAGAGGAACAAAGCTATATTTCATGAAAATCTGAAAACAAGGGATTGATCTGAGTCCTACCTAAGGCCCACAGGTATTTAAAGATTTGACTGATTAACCAACAACATGAAAGAGAGCAGAGCCACAGGTGATCAGTTTACCCTGTCTGTTTTAAAAATAAAAATATTGGTTCAGATAACGAAAGAAATTATGTGTGTATGCATGCATATATATACACACATATGTGTGCACATACTCACACATATATGTACAAAAAGTGTCTGAGAGGGGACCCAAAGAACCCCAGAATTTATTTATAGAAAATTGTGTATTTATTCTTATATGTTTAAACTTTAGTCACCTTCAAAGTACTCCCCATTTGATGCAGCACAACTATTTAAATGCTTTTTTCGCTGCTCAAAATAGTTTTGAACTCGTTGATTTTTATGCCTTTTAGTGCTTCTGCCAGTTTTTGTTTCACCTCCTCTACATCAGCAAAACGTTTCCCTTTGAGGACATTTTTCATTAGGGGAAACAAAAAAAAGTCACCTGGGGCAAGATCAGGTGAATAATGAGGGTTGGGTATGGGGTCATGCCATTTTTGGTCAAAAACTGCTGAACATTCTGCATGGTGTGGGCAGGTGAGATGTCATGGGGGAAGAACTAGTCACCTGTTTGCCACAACTCAGGACGTTTTTTCTGCAAACCATGATGCAACCTTCTCAAAATTTCCAGATGAAAACTTTGGTAGACCTTTTGATCCAGAGGAACAAATTCCCTACAAGGGACCCTCCCACCCTCAAAAATAATATAAGGTTTTGGGGGTCACCTCATAAATACTAGGTGATATATATTATCTGGAAAATATACTACCTAACAAAGCAAAAAGTACTGTATTAAGAATACTTGTAATAAATACATTTTTCTGAAAATTTTGAATTAAAATATCTAAAACAATTTTTAGAAGCGTTCCAACATATTTAAGGACAGCATTGTAGCTAAGAAAGATAAAAAGGTCACAAGAAGTTTAAATGAAGAAACTGAGTGTATGAAAAACAGCATAAGATGAAAACGTAAAAAGGAAGAATAATGAAATTATAAAAGATAGGAAAATAAACTGAAAGCATGGTATCAGAATTAAACTTGAGAGTTAAGATTGAAAAGAGCAAATTTGATATTGCAGAAAATGGAAATATAGGCTTGAGAAACAAACTTCGATAGAGCTCCCAAAAGTCAGAAGCAGAGGCTAAGAGATCAGGGTTAAGGAACAGAACAGAAAACCACTCGGGGAAATGTTACCAAAAAACTGAGAATACATGGAATAGAGATAATAAATAGTTCCATGTCTCATTAAAAACAAATTTTGGAGTTTATGATAGTTTAGTGCATGCACATTGAAAGGGGAAAAGATTTGCTGAGTAAAGTTGATTAAAAGATAAATAATCAAAAAATATAATGGATATCTAGAAATCAATAAAATTTAAGACAATATATGTGAGTGAAGATATAACTCATAAAAGAGTTTTACTGAAAATATTCTCATCTTCACTAGTAATCAGGATAGCACAAGTTTAAAAATTAAATACCATTTCAGATGTACCAGATTGGCAAAATTTTGAAATTATAGCTTAGTACTAATAATGATGCAAAAAAAATTGTTTTTAGAGGTACCCATGGGTATATATGATGATAACACATTTATGTATCTATTTTTAATTATAATGTATTATATATGAATATGCCACAATTGTTTTATACATTTATCTACTGATGACATTTAGATTCTGTTATTTTTTTCCTTAACAGTATCATTAAATGTTGTTATGCTTAGATGGTAAGCTTGTGAATGAATAATTTCCTTGAAAGGAAGCTCTGATATATGAAATATAAAACAATCAATAAAAAAAGCGAAGCATATCGCTAAGTGGTCAAGGAAAGTAGAATCATATATGCAGTGATATTGGTGGTCTCATTTAGTTAAACAAACTCATGTTAAACAGACAAATATATTTTCTCAAAATGTGTCAAATTCTCTATATAAAGGGAGATATGAAAGATAATGATATGAAAGATATGAAAGATAATATTTCTGGCCACTACTTTAGGTTGGGCTCTCAGATTAAGTACCTTGAGAAAGTGACATTTAATTTGAGTTTAAGGTCACAGGAACAAGAAGTCTCGTAAAGGTAACAAGGAAAGAATTCCCTGTATGAAGAACAGAGTATTGAAGGTAACTAAGACAGGAAGAGCTTGGCTTCTTTGGGAAACTGAAAGCAGGTCAAGGTGGGTGGCAGTTTAGTGAACAGGGAGCAGTGGTGATAAGAGTTTAAGCCTGGAGAGTTAGGAAGGGCCCCATAGTGACCTGTTGGAATGCAGTAAATAAAACATAGTCTTTAAAACAAGTCCTCATCTGGATTTCAATGTGTTGGTTCTTCTTCCCCAATTTCATACCCTCTGTCTCTCTTCATGTCTCTCAGTTCTTCCCTGGACCTGCCATTCTACTTGAATTAGTAATTGAATGGTGATTATGCCTAAAGGAGTGTTGCCATATAAACAATTCCAGTTTCATTGATCTGTTGCCATTTATAATTTGGAAAGTTGAGGGAAGATGTTGAAAAGAACGTGAGTGGGTGAGAAAGAAACACTACAGGGCAAAGACCATCAGTTCCTGAATTTCATAACAAATGTTAAAAGCTGGTGTGTTGTTTATTTCAACAAAACAAGAGGCAGAGTTTTAGCTGCTCCTGACTTAACATATGAGAAAAGGTTATGTTTGTTTTTAGTAGTTAAAGTGAAATGGCAGATTTTGGGAGTGGACACATAAGCACTAGAATGCAGAATTCAGAATGCTGAAACATTTTATCAGGGTTGCATTTTTAAGGGATAGTTCCCAACAGTAACTTACCACATCTATAATGAAACACAAAAGAGAGTCAAGAAATGTTCAAACCTGTATGCATAAAATCTTATGATTTAATCACACATATATAATGCCAACACTACATTAATGATAATTTTATACTTGAGAAAATATTCTGATGCATCTCATAAAAGATACTACATGAAGCTAATAGCTTATATGTATCCAAAATAACAATTTATAGCATACATTCTTCTATCCTCAGGTATTGCAAAAAAAGTGGTATGTTTTTAGTTTTCTCTCTAAACTATAATTCTGTACAAATGGTACATTTTATTTCTATAATTTGGCACAACTAACTTTAAAAATGATTATTGGGAGTTGAAACAACATACAAGTAATACAATTATCCTCAGTCTTGCTAGAAATGTATCAGTTTTATTAATTGTCTTCAAATAACTGGGTTTTGACTTTGTTAATTTTCTTTATTGTGTGCCAGAATCTTTTTAACAATTACTTTTCTTATTTCTATATTTTAATTTCTTCTATTTGCCAGTACTTTAATTTGACTCTTTTAAACAGCTTCTTTAAATGTTGACTTCTTCTTTGTCCTGTGGAAACTGTTTAAGGTATCATACTGTTCTTGGTTTTAAATTTTATACTTTTTTGAATCCTGTATGACTTCAAATTAAAATATGAATATTAAAATTTGTTTTATTTTATTTTAATTTTTTGCCTAGCATATCATTTATCTTAGTCAATGTCTCACATGTACTTGAAAGGATGGCATGTTCTACAATTGATGTGTGTTTTATTCTTTAAATACTAGCTAGGTCAACTTGGTTACTAGTATTGTTTACATATTTTATATTTGCAGTACTGTAGCTCATTAGGAAGTAAAAGTAGTCAAATTGAAATCTTCTTGGAGTTCAATAAAATTTGTATAAATCAATTCTCCCAATAAGTAAGGGATATTATTAGTAAGTACTACTTTTTGCAACTATATTCTTCTTCCAATTAGGCTGGAAAGAAAAGAAAGGAAGTAAGGAAAATACCAGTACTAATACTGAACACTAATAAGACCTCATGACTTGATAGTATACCTCTGTGTTGTTCAATGTGGTAGCTACAGCAACATGTGTCTACTGAGTACTTGAAATGTGGCTTGTCCAAACTTAGATGTCTTCTAAGTGTAAAATACAGAGTCACATTTGAAAACTTAGCATCAAAAGAAAGAATATAAAATAGCCTGCTAATAATTTTTATCACATTGATTGCATATTGAAATTGATATTTTGGACATACTTTAATATATATGGATATAATGGATTTTTCAAATATATTGGGCTAAGAAAAATATATTATTAAATTGATTTCATCAGTTTCTTTTTAGTTTTTTTTAAAGTTGCTTGCTAGATCATGTAAATTACATATATGGTTAGCACTATTTTTTTACTGGACAGTGATGGGCTAGAAAATATTTATTGTCTATTTTATTAATTTGAATAAAGAACATCTAAATTATGTTTTTATAAAATCTTAAAAAGAAAACTAATCAGTTACCTAATAGTTTGAGAGAGAACTTGGGCATGTGGAGTCAAGACCCTGATGCTTTTGGGTCACAAGGTGTCTACCTACAGGAAGCATGCATTTGCTCCCTTCCATTCTCCCCTCTTCCACATCTTAAGTCTCATCTGAGCAAACTTACAGGTGTGTCTACATTGGTACAATACTGCAGTGGGAAAGTGATCTATATGCCTAATTCTGGGGTTCTGTATGAGGCCCATTTGACTTTCTCCCTAAATTGTGTTATAAATATGTTTCTTGTTTGCCAAAACACCTGAAAAAAGAATAAAATTAAAGTGATCAAAATACTTTTAGTAACTATAAGAATGAATCATAATAATTTATTTCTGAGTTTTGTACATATTTGCACAAAATATGTTTCTGATACATGGAACAATTTTTAAAATTTATTCTGCACTAATTCCATTTAGAATTTTAGCTACTTTTTTTGATAATGGCTCCTCTAACAGATGTGAGGTGATATATATCTCATTGTGGTTTTGATTTGCATTTATCTGATGATTAGTATTGTTGAGTACCTTTTTATATATCTGTCGGCTATTTGTATGCTGTCCTTGGTGAAATATCTTTTCAGTACCTTTGCCCATTTTTCTTTTCATTGGAATTGGACTATTTAGTTTCATTGTTACTGTGTTGTAGGAGTTTCTTATATACATTTGCTATTAACCCTTTATGAGATATATGGTTTGTAAATATCTTTTATTTTGTAGGTTACCTTTTCCTTTTGTTGATTCTTTCTTTTGTTGTATAGATCTTTTTATTTATATGGAATCCCACTATTTGTTGATTTCTACTTTTATTGCTTTTGTTAGAAATTATTGCCAAGGCCAATGTCCATGAGATTTTTCTCAAAGTTTGTTTTTTTTTTTCCCTAGGAATTTTATCTCTTCAAATTTTATGTAGCATTATGTACTATTTTTTTAATTTAGTATTTGTTCTTCTTAGCTTAATTCTCTTAGCACAGTTTCCAAAAGCTTCATCTATATGACAGGTGGCAGATTATCTTTTTCTTTTTTTTTTTGGCTTAATAATATTTCATTGTAGATATATACCACATTTTCTTTATTCGTTCATCCACTGGTGGACATTTAGGTTGCTTCCATATTTTAGCTATTAGGAATAATGCTTTAATGAACATAAGAGTGCAGATACATTTTTGAGATCCTAGTTTTACTTTTTTGGATATGTACACAGAATGGTAGTTTTATTTTTAATTTTTTGAGGAACCTCCACACTGTTTTCCATAGTAGTTGCACCAATTAACATTCCCATCCATAATGAACAATAGTTTCCTTTTCTCCACATCCTTGCCAACTTGTTATCTCTGTCTCTGTTTGCAGATGACATGATACTTTATGTAGAAATCCCTTAAGAGTGCACACATACACATACACACACACACACACACACACACACACACACACACACACCCCTTCTACAACTATCAACACATTTAATAAAGTTGCAGGATAAAAAAAATCAACATATAAAAGTAAGTTGTGTTTCTCTGCACTAACAATGAACCACCAGGAAAGGAAATTAAAAACACAATACATTTATAATAGCATCAGAAGTAAAAACCACTTAGGAATAAATTTAATCAAAGAGGTGAAAAAAATGTACACTGAAACCTATAAAACACCGATGAAATGAGTTAAATCAGACACATATAAATGGAAACACATTCGTGTTAATAGAGGAAAATAATTAATGTTGTTAAATATCTACACTATCCAAAATTATCTACAAATTTAATACAATTCCTACTAAAAGTCCATTGGCTTTTTTTTTTTTTTACAGAAATAGAAAACAAAATTCCAATAGCTTTTTGTTAAACTGCATGACACATATGCATTGAGGTATCTAAAGCAGTCAAACTCTTAGAAGCAGAGAAAATAACAGTGGTTGCCAGGGACTGGGAGGAGGAGGAAATTAGGAGGTATTAGTGAAAGAGTGAAAAATTTCATTTATGCAATATGAGTAACTCGTACTGTACAGTAAAGTGCCTGTAGTTCACAATATTGTGTTGTATAATTAAAATTTCACTAAGGGAATAGACCTTATGTTAAGAGTTCTTATTCTAAGGACTGTGGTGGTCCATCCTACAAAACTTAAAATAACTTAGATAAATTAACATGATTGGCTGCCCTAAGTACAAGGCACTATAGTGAGAATGAATGAAAATGCCAGAATGAGGACAACATAAACTCTAACAACAAAAAGCTCACAATTTAAAGTACTAAAGATCGGAGTATCACATGTTCTCACTCATATAGTGAACCTTGAACATCCAACGTAATACTATAAGAAAATGACTGACGGTGGTGGGAAATTATGGGGAGAGGGGATGGGATTAATGATACTCAATATCTGCCTGGGGATGGGGAGACACCTTTTATCACCAAGGGTGTCTGAAAGAAGCATATTTGTATATCTAATCCTTAACTGTACCCCACAATATGATAATAAAAAATACTGATTAATAAAATAAATAAATAAATAAATAAATAAAATAAAATAATAGATGGCTTAATTCATTATTTATTTGAGATTCCTAAATTGTTTTCTGAATAATTTATAGACTGTTGAGTAAAGAAGTATGAAGTATTGGAAGAAGATAAAACTATAAGAAGTCCACAGAGATTCTGGAGATGAACAAAATACTTTTCAATTGACTATCAACTACTGCAGGTAGTATTACAAATTCCACTGTGAAATATTGAACTTACTGTCTTTTGTCCCCTTGTTCTCATTGTTAATAAAATAAAGAGAAATATAATACTGTTATAGAAAAAAAAATAAAATTGAGGGTTATCTTGGGGATGATAAAAGAAAAAGTATCTTTTTCTCTTGTTTTTTTTTTTTAAATCAAAAGCATATTTTGAAGTGCAACAAAGTGAACAATATATAATGATGTTGTTTACTTATTTATTTTAATTCCACATTAAAGATACTAGAGGAAACATAAATTAGAAACCTCATGGACTGAAAAATTAAGAACTAAAAATCAATGTGGTAATAGGATCTGGAAGCTCCATAGATGGTTCCAAAGTCAAATCCCTGCTCATGTTCACAATAACAACTTCACGACATTCCTCCTGCAGCATTTTCCTATATAACCCATTTCCATTTTATTATGAGGCTTTGTGGAACACCAGCTTCCTCTTCCTTAGTGAGTGTTTCTCTAGAATTACCCAAGTCATTAGGGTATGTCAAGTTGCAAGACTATTTTATGTCTTTCATTGATAAGAATAGTTTTAATTAATACCAAATATCAGTCCAAAATAGTGTTTCAAACAGCAAGTGCCATAGCATTATGTTTGGGCATTTTCTCGTCCAAAATGTCAAATATTATTGCTGAGTGGTGATACTCAAAGGGCTTTTATATAAGCTCTAGCCTGTGTAATTGCAAGCTGCAGATGATAGCAAAATTAAGTCTGAATGTGGATCTAAAGGACTGCAAACCGTCGGTTAAACCACCGTTTGTCATTCATACATAGCTTCCTATTGTCCAGGCCTCAAAACTTATAGGAAAATAACACTGGAGTGTAAAATTCAAAGCGCTCAACACCTATAACAATTTCCAACCAAAGCACTAACAACAACAACGGTTGCTATGTAGGAAAGTAACCTGAACTTCTCCAAGAAGAGAGAGAGTGCTAGAGCAGATATTAAAACTCAAAACAAGCCGGGCTGGGTGGCTCAGCCTGTAATCCCGCGCCTTTGGGAGGCTGAGGTGAGTGGATTGCCTGAGCCCCGGGGTTTGAGACCCGCCTGGGCAACTTGGCGAGACCTCATCTCTACAATAAATCAAAAAATGAGCCGGGCGTGGTAGCGCGCGCCTGTAGTTCCAGCTACTTGGAAGGCGGAGGCGGAAGGATCGCCGGAGCCCAGCGGGTTGAGGCTGCGGTGGCCGGGAGTGGCCGCTGCACTCCAGTCTGGGTGACAGAGTGAGACTCCAACTCAAAAAAAAAAAAAAAAAAAAACTCAAAACACCAATAAAATGGGAAATAAGGTAAGACTTTTCTCCTGTCCCTGAGACAAGTTGAAAGGAAGTGACGCTCTAAACTGGGGACTGCAATTAAAAATGGGTTTTGAAGGTAGCAGACAACAGAACAAGGCCTGGTTGTATTATTTTGAACAGAAATATTCTTTGCAAATAACATTTCTCTCAAAGTGAAGTTTAAAATGCTCCTGTAGCTGGTGTAATTTCTATCCTGTTGAATGTTATAATTCTATTGTTCTTGTGCTGGATTATCATGTCTGGGGAAAATCACTTTGAAATCAATATGCTTTCTAGCGTTCTGATACAATTTCCACATTTATAAATCATGTATAAGCCAATTAATTTAATACAAATTCCACACTAGTAATCAAATAGATGCAAACTATAAAATTACAAAATGATTTTTTAATCCTTTGTAAAGGATCTATATTTTTAGGTACAATTCAATTTAAATTTTAGTTTTTCCCCATCTTTATGAATACCACTGCTAACTTCTACCATTCCTCTCACTCCTCCTATTCAACTCCTCTCCTTCTTTTTCAAGGTGTGATCTAGGATTTTCCTTATTGAAATAATAAAATAGAAATAATAATAATTAACAAAAACAATAGTATAAGATTATTGCTTTACTTCCCTTCAGTTATTTCTCAGATCATGCAAGCTTAGAGACAAGTATGTTAACTTATTTATATTTTTATAAGTCTAATATTATCTCAGAAACATTAGTTGTTTAATGATTTTCGTTAAGTAAATAAATGAATGAATGGAGATGAGAAGCCCTGTATACCAGACCAGGTGAACGGAGAATAGGAGTAAAAGCCTGAAGGAGACACATCCTGGGTTTTGAGATGGTTAAGTGTCAGTCACGGTGCCTTAGACAAGCTAGATCGTTCAAACAAATATTCAGCTGGGGAGAATAGTAGAATTTCTAAGCTATTTGAAAATTATCATTTATCTTCTACATATTACATTTCACTTCAAATGGTTACTTAGAAATTATGCTGCTGCATATCCAATTAAATAATTACTGTGATGTATTCAATATACATAGCATAATGATTGTGATTCTATAATTTTTTTGACATTGTATTAGTTCCTGAAATGAGTGAGCCTGTCTTATGCAAGGAGACTCTTTAAACTGAGGAAATATAAGGATTTCATCAACAAAATCTTTTCAAAATACTGTTTTTAGTATACAGATTCATTTTATCTTAGTGGAGATCTCTTTTCTGTTTTATGTTCACAAACATTATTTGGTAAACAATTTGAATGGTGCAATGTATAGATCAATGACAGATATTAGGGTCTACTGATACCACTTATAATTCTGCTATACAATCATTTATATGTTCACACAATTTTGTTATACACTTGTTAATGTATAAGGCATATTTCAGAAACTCAGTAGTTCACTAGCCATTTGTTCATGTAAAAATGCTTGTTAGGTCAAATTTGTAACTTGTGTATCCTTTGCATGAATGTTGGCTTTAAATTTTAGTAGGCAGCTTATAAATTTTGGCTGTGCTGAATTTCTGTTACTCAAAGGAGTTGTCTTTTTGTTTGTTCTTGCTTTGGTTTCATTTGAATTTTTCTTGTTGGATGCACAGCTAGACTTACTTTGGAGGCTTGAGAGGCAAAATCTTCTATGAGAATATAAATGAAGGTAACTAATCGTTGTATGTTCAGCTATTTCAAGTCCTTTACATTTTCATTTTCAATGCTTTCCATTTCTTTTCTCTATAAACCCATCAGTTTTAAGTTATTGTTGGAGACACTTTGTTCTGTCATTGCTTTCACTTTTGGAAGAAAGTTGATCTCTTGAGCAAGATGTTGAATCAATATTATTGTCATAGATCTCAAAAAAAAACACACTAAAGTATAAATTTAAGTCTAGTAAAAGCAAGATTAATATCTGAAAAGAAAAAAAAGATGCACATATTATGTCTCTCTCTAATTTCCTTTAATATTAATACCTATTTTAGAATACTTTTTGACTTTTGAACCAAGGCAAGCTTTATAAACAACTTATATTTCAAAAAATATTGAAATTATAAATTTTCAATGAGTTTAGCTTTTTGTATTTGCTGTTCTTAAATACATAAAATATTTAGGAAAAAATAATATCTCTGATAACTAACATTAAAAAATCTGCACACATACATATTTAATTTTCTGTCAACTCGTTTTACTGCATCTCTGTCTTCTTTTGATATATGCTCTTCATGCCTGTTGATTTTCAGTAACAAACAGGTTTTTCATTTTTGTATATTTCACTGTTCTAATATCAGTCTGTGATGGATGATATGCTAAAGAATTGTCCACTACCTTTTAAATCCTGAATAGTAAACACATTAACAACATATGATTCATTTGATTTCACCCTCAATGGCATTATTTTTTCATCCCTCATATCTTTACCTCTCTGGTTTGCGCAGCTTAAAGCCTAAGAAAAGAACTGAGATGCCAAGTTAATAAGCAAGCAATCAACGACTGAACTTTTCCATTTTTTTTTTTAGGATGGCTTATGACATTGCCTAAGTTGTCAACATATTTTCAGTAATAAACTTTGAAGCTTATCTAAAGTGATGGCTTAAAATTAATTCTAAATGTACAATCTCCTTAATATGTCCATAAAATGGTATTTTACATAATGGATAACTTAAACTTCATAGGCAGCATTTTTCAAGTGTGTGGTAATTATTTCCCATAACATTTCAAGTAATGAGACTTTGAATTTAATTTGGAATACATTCATCATACATTTCTTGGTTATAAAACTTGTGGTCAGTGTTTCACTAGGTACAATGTAGGATTAAACACAAATAAATCTTTAAAGGTCAAAATTTCTTATGGCTTGGAAGCATGCAAATAAGATATAGACAAATATCATGTACAATGAGGCACTAAGGTAATCAAAAATCAAAATGGGCACAATTACTTTTAGGAGGCAGGGAAATGTCTTTTTCACAATTTTAAAGAAAATGTGATGGCATATTTGAAAATTTTTTTTATTTCAGATTTTAAATACTTTAATAATTTGTACCTTGGAAAAATATAACTTCATAGTAGAAGAAAAAATTTTATGAAAAATAAAATTGCCAGCTAGCCTCCATGTTTCTGTAGCCTCTTATACTGACTTGTTACCCTTTATCTGTAATAAGAACACTATTTTACATCATTTTTACCGATATTTATACTCATATCTATTTCACTTCTATCTATATTTATCTTTGTACATCTATCCTAAGGTTATATCTGTGTCCATACCTTGTATTTATTGACATCTATATTTGCATCTGTTTACCAGCATATATGTTTGTTTGTATTTTTCATTAAAATGTAATGTATATTGTGGCTTCCTATAGCCAGTGCTGAAAAAAATGTCCCTAGCATCTGGTAAGGATTCAGACAATGAATTATATTAAACATAGAGTTGTATTTAATCATATGTTATTCATTTCAGTAGTGCACATTATACAACCTCACTCTTTCTGGAACTTAGAATATTAAAATTACCATATCACAAAGGGTATTTTTAGTGAAGATTTATTTTTATTTACATTTGTTATATGAAGTCTAAAAGTAAAAACCGCCATTGCCAACTAACTACCACATGAAATAACAAAAGTTGTTTTATTCTTTTTCAAATGCCAATAATATTACAAAAAAGGTTTTGCAATTAATGTCCTACCTAAAAAAAAAAAAAAAGGCAGGAAGAAAAATAAAATTGGGTATAAATAATAGAAAAATAATATAGATAATAGTAAAAATAGGTCCTTATCATTTAGTTTTGTTGTTATTGTTGTTGTTGTTGTTGTGTTGTTGGTTATTTTGAGTTGGAATCTGTCACTATGTCACCCAGACTGGAGTGAAGTGGCACACTCACGTCGACCTGCTGGGCTCTGGCGATCCTTCCACTTCAGCCTTCCAAGTAGCTAGAACTACAGGTGCTCACTATCACGCCTAATTTTTGGTTTATTCTAGAGACGAGGTCCCACCAAGTTGCCCAGGCTGGCCTTGAACCCGCGGGCAATCCACTCGCCTCATCTTCCCGAAGTGCTAGGATTACAGGCTGGTTCTTATCATTTTTTTAAAGAAGGTTATTTATTTTATTTATTTTATTTTAAGCTCTGCAGCTCAGTTTAAAAGATTCTTTGGAAAGACACAGTCTGGTATTAAATCCCACTTCATACTTTCTGGGATGAAATTTATTGGTAATATATGAGAAAGACAAATGTGTGCCGTACTGACCTTACCTGTAGCTCATATATATATTACTATATATGGTCTACTTTTGTCTTTATGGTGCCTTGTTTTGTGCAATTAGTTAAAGAGAGTTTAAAGAAATTCAATTTTAATATCTAGTAAATGTAGTTAGAAAAAACCTCTCTGAGGGATTCAGAACTGTAAAAAGTGATTTCTAAAAAGGGTAGTATTATTCTAGGTAAGCTTGAAAGAGCTTCTGGCCTTTCTAAAGATTTCAAAGATTCCTGGCATTTAACAGATGGAAGGCAGTTTTATCTGAAATTAAAGCTAAGAAACACTTTGGTGTGGTAACCAATTTTGGAACATAAAAGCCCATACTATAGCCAGACTTTAATAGATTCTAAATGCATAACTATATTCCAGGTAAAGAATATGACCCAAGTGCCATTTTAGTGTTTTATATGATTGAGTACATCTGTATTCTTCTTAGCTTCATATAAGATTAATATAATTCTATCATACCTAGCATGGATTGTGGACTGACTTGCTCCATAATTTATTTGTAGTTGGATGTAGGGAGGCTAAGCTGGATCAAAGCCTACTGGAGAATGGACTTAGAAATCCTTGATTCTCATCATTAAAAAAAAAAATACTTAAAAATAAAAAAATAAATTAAACAATCTGATCATTTAAAAAACAAAACAAATTAATTAAACATATCCCGATTAAACATTTCTATCATCTTTGCCACTCAATGATTGTATAGTCAAGTTGCTTTTAAACTCATTGCCAACAGGTGTGTTTGAGATTGTTATTATCACTCTGGTAATATTGACGTATTTTTAATGGTAAACACTTTTCTACTCCAAAATGCCCTGGTTTTAGTAACAAAGTATATATTCACTCTGTGTTTAGTCCTCTAGTGACAACTCATTGGTATGAAAACTCATTATTGGCAATATTGAATCTTTAGTGAGAGTAGAAAGACAGTGAGAGCCATTGGGAAAAAAGAGAAGTAGAATTTATAACGGACTCAAAATTATACATTTACATATAGTTTTCCTAAGCACTCATGAAAACTAAGCAATACATAGCATAAGATACTTACCCATCTCTAACATCCTAGTAAAAGCGGGGGATGCCCTCAAAAACAATTTTCTTGAGCGTGGGCCCCTTAGAGTACAGGCTTCCCCTACTAGGTAAGTGTTCTAGGAATTCATTGGCATCGGTTTACGAACTAAAGTGGTTGTGAAGGGTGGGTTCAGCTTCAGTGATTTTTTTTTTTTTTGGAGGGTCTTTCAAAGCCTTTGCCCACATCATGATGGGTGATTTATGAACACACCTGCCCACATCGCACTGAGTGTTCAAGAGTTTTTTACCCAAAACGGCTTGATCCCCGTGCCCTACCTGATTCACACAAGCGACTGTTTTGTTTCCCTGATGGAAAAAAAAAAAAATTCTCAAAGGGAGACATTTTGACAATGTGGAAGAGGTAAAACAAAACAAACAACAAACAGCAGAAGCACTGAAAAGCATAAAAATCGACGATTCAAAAACTGTTTTGAGCAGTCTCAATAGGTATATTGTATCAAACGGAGACTCATTTGGCATTTAAACATGTACGAATAAATGCACAATTTTTAAATAAATAAATCCCAGGTTTTGTTGAGTACCCCCTCAGATTTGTTTTAGTGTTTATGTGTTGATTTTTAAATTCTATACAATATTTTGCCTTTCCTATAGTGCTGTTGCTTATTATTCTTTTGGGTATGTTTTCTTTTTATCATTCTTATATTTTAAATATAAATACTAGCAAAATATCAACCCACAAACCAAGCAGATCCCAGTGCTCCTAAAGATAAATCAAGGTATTTAAAGAGGTCATGATACCTAGAAAACTTTAGGCATCATTGGGTTGGGGCAATGCAGCTACAAATGCAGACATCATTTTGAAGTGAACACAGAATAAGAGTTTAGTTTAAATATTTAAGATTTATTCTAAAACTTCCTTTGAGGAAATTTAAAATTTTCTTTGTTTTCAGGAATTAGTGTGTATTCCTAGGTATAGATAAGCAATAGATAACACATCTTTACAGATCAAAAAACAGAAAACCCAGTCAGCTGCTCTTTTAAAGTCTGGTAATTACATTAACATTGATAATTTTACCTTAATCTTGATTTTGGCCAAAAGTGGCATGGGAATAACACATTGATAATGGTTTAACTGAAATGAGATTTTGTTCTCATTATTGAACAAGATGATTTTTATAAGTTTTTTTCTTATCCTAAAATTCTCTCTTCTATAGTCCAGGCAATGAGCAACACTCTGACAACACTCTGATACATTTGTTGTTGTCACAGCCTCGTCATCATTGAAGTTTTCTGTCTGCATTAAAAAACATAAATATTGAAATTGACTTATAACAAATTTAAAATGAACTAATTATGTATAAATATTAAGGTTCTACAAAATAGAAACACTGTATCAGGGCATATCTGAAGAAACAACCATCTTCTGGAGGATTCTAGGTGTTTTTCTTGAAGAAGTAATGCTTATTTAAGCTGAGAGTCGAGGATATTTTGACAAAATCTAGGCAAAAAGATTGGAAAGATGTAGAGCTGGGTTCTATATTTAACTGTATCAAAATAGTGATGCTGGACTCCCTCTCTTATCTTACCACTTTGGTATTTGAATGCCCTTGTTCATAATTTGGTTTTCAAAACAGAAGGAAAAACAGTGAAGTGATTGAGTTTTTCTGGAACATTCTCAGATTTTTTTTTCCTATATTAGATTGAAAGAAGTCTTAACATAGGTAATTGCCTGGCAAATGTCTGTGTTCTTATTTTAAAAATATAAAGAGAACTTAAAAATAAATAGTATTTATTTAATTTAATTTCAGAAAAATAAAACAATTTAAAATATTAAAAAATTTAGTTTGGATTATTTAGGAAAAATTAGAAGGTAACTTTTCTAGTATTTTAGAAGAGCTTTGTTTATTCATGCTCAGTTTCAATCTTACATACATTGCAGCACAAAGATTTTTAATTTTGATGTAGTTTGGTTTTTATATTGTTCCTTTGTCTCTTGTGCTTTGATGGAGTATGCAAAAAAAAATTTCTTAACCCAAGGTCAAAAAATTACCAGCAAAAGAAAATCTTCTACATTTTTTTCTTTCATATCTACTCTTTTTCTGCTAGTGTAGTCTTTAGCATGAAATAGTGAATGTATGCCATCTTTACGTTGATAGACTATTAATAAGCCTGGACATTTTGATAAAATGATAAGTTGAAGCTGCTCTTTTCTAGTTTCATTTTTTTTCCTTAAGAACATTCAGAAAATACTTAAGTACTCTTAAAAACTTACATGATGTATCTATTTTATTATAAAGTTTAAAAGCACTGACAATCAAGCATGACCTATATAATGACTAGCAAATACATTAATATTAGATGGACATGTTTTTATTCCCACTCAGCCTTTTATTTTTAGCTTTTAAATTTGATGTATGAGTAATTAATTTTCAGTCCCCTCTGAGCCAACCACAACAACCTTGGGGATCAAAAAATAAATGATCTAAAGTAACAAGCCATGTCATCAAGATTATTTTACTGCATCTTGATGTTGTATGTGTCATGTTAATGAAGACCAGTCACTGTAATGAAAGTAAAACTATTTCAAAAGGCATGATTACAACATATTTAGTTTTAAAAGCGAATCGGTATCTATCAGGAATTTTGAATTAGGCAAAGTCTCATCTAAAGATTTAGAAAATGTACTCTGCTTAGCATGGCAGAACAGTTAGTTTTTATAGAGTGGCTTTAGCTGGAGCAAAACACAACATAATACAAAAGCAGGTTGGTTAATGTCAGATTTCTTCAGGTTACTTTTTTGGTAAAGCTTAAAACAGAAGGAACTTCCTTGTCAAGATGGCTAAAACTGGCCCATTTGGAATTTGGCTATGATCTCTTACTTTGGGTTTCTCAGAAGGTTACATAAATATCTTAGTTTCAGCCTGATGACATGGAACCTTAGCAAGAATGGCTTCTTTTTTGTTTTGTCTGTTGAGATCTGGGGAAGAAACTCCGTTCAAAACAACGGTCTCTTGTACATTTTACTTAACAACTACATTGACAACCAATGTTAACATTCTTTTGGTTTCACAACTAGTTTTAGTTCCTTTTTTTATTTTATTTTTTAGTTAAAATGTCTTGTCTAATGTTGTATACAGTACTCTATGAAGACCCAAAAATATCTTTGCAAATTTTCGTACTCATGAGATTGATTTTGAAAATAGGACATTTCACTTAGATACATTGACATGATTTCCTATTCCAGTTTCCATGTATTGTTAAAAACTTCTTGCACAAATATGTAAATAACTTCATTTTTTTCCTCTCTGAATATATTTTCATGTGAGACTTAAGGAGAGTAATAATGGTTTTTATTTTTCTAATTACTTTAACAAGAGACAAGAATATACAAGAATAAATACGCTATACAATCTTCCATCTAGACTAACAAAATACAGTGGAAGCAATAGACATGTGAACAAATTTATGACAATGGGATAATTGAAATAGAAGATAGCCACAGAGCACCAAGCAAACACAAAATGAGAAGCACCTCAGTCTTAATCAGAAGGTCAGGTACAGCTTCAGATTGGAAGTTACATGTGAGTAATTTTTAGTAATGAGTGTAACTTTTCCAGGAAGGTAGCACTTTGAAGCATGATTGCAAAATAAGTATTCTCAATCAAAGCCCAAACCAATCAGTTTCACAAGACATATATACCAAACCAGAATATCTGAAACAGTGTTCGTAAGTAGTTTCATTTTGCTACAAAAAGAAGTTGTTTTACTGTGAAAGTCGTGCTGAAGGGGAAAATCTGTAGCTTCTAAAAATAACTTCTCAGAGTAAAAGGCAAGATACCAAAGCCTCAGTAATTGACGATAAGGTGTAGCCTTTAAATACAGGTGTTTACGAGAGCCCTTGTTCTCTTTGCCCAGCATGTATTCAGGTTATAATTAGATAAACAGAATTTTAGAGACTAATGTAAGCATTTACATAGAAAACAAAAGTAAATGGGCTTCACGATCAAAATAATCCAATAAACAAAACTTCAAACTTTTAATATAAAGTAAAATAGTTATTCCATTTAAATATTTCATGTTTTCCTTTTATACATTACAAAACAAAATTCTTTTTAAAGTACTCAGATGGGGCACTGTGGGTCATGCCTGCAATCCCAGCACTTTTGGAGGCCAAGGCAGGGGGATTGCTTGAACTCAGGAGTCCCAGACCAGCCTGGGCAACATACATCTCTACCAAAAATAAATAAATAAATAACCAGACATGGTGGCGCACATCTAGTTACAGCTGCTTGGGAGGCTGAGGAAGAAGAATCACCTAAGCCTAGGAGGTTGCGGCTGCTGTGAGCTGTGACCACAGCACTCTAGCTTGGGTGACAAAATGAGACCCTGACTCAAAAAAAAAAAAAAGTGCTCAAAGATTACTTTATAGGGTCTTCTTCCTGGTCTTTATCACTTTTTCCAAAGAGTAATTATAACTTATTGCGTGTTTAGTTTTGCTTCTTTATTATAGTTTAATTTAAAAGCGAAGTGTTACAGAATATAAGGACAATATTTTTTAGATAAGAGAAAATTCATGGCTTTCATAAACGACAAATGTTCAGTCATAAAAATACATATATTGATAATGTTATATGTAAACAAACCTATCTTTCTTTTTTTTTTTTTTTTTGAGTTGGAGTCTCACTCAATCACCCAGACTGGAGTGCAGTGGCATTTGCCGGCCACCGCAGCCTCGACCTGCTGGGCTCCGGCGATCCTTCCGCCTCAGCCTTCCGAGTAGCTGGAACTACAGGCACGCACTACCACGTCTGGCTAGTTTTTGATTTATAGAGATGAGGTCTCGCCAAGTTGTCTAGGCGGGTCTCGAACCCGCGGACACAGGTAATCCACTCACCTCAGCCTCCCACAGGCGCGGGATTACAGGCTGAGCCACCGAGCCCGGCTCAAACCTATCTTTCTACTCAAGAGCATATATATAAAACACGCTGAAAGAAATTGAAATGAATTTTTAATGTTTTGAACATTCGTTCTTTCATCATTTAAACGAAAATAGGGTTCGAGCACTTAATTCACAGACACCAACACCAAAAGTACAAGTTATAAAAAGGAGAGGTTTTTATTAGCCAAGAGCCAGGCCGGCAGCCACTTGCCTGCTGGACATAACAGTCCCACAGCAAGCGGCATCCATTAGCTCTAGGGGCTGGCTTAAATGGGGAAAAATCACATTGGGACTTTCCAAGTGGGCCAAACCGCAACATCCTGGAGGCCTAAGTACCTTTCAAGCAATGCTAGGAGGGTTCGCAGAAACGAAAAAAAAGCTGTTAAGCAGTTTAACCTAGCCAGCAGGTGCTATTGCCAGTTTCCAGGAAGGGAACTTTTTAACTGTGCAAATGCTGAGTACATGTTTAACTGTGCAAAGGCTGAGTACATATTTAGCCTAATTTTTGACATTGTAGATTTTTTTTAAGCCCCCTTCCACAAAACAATACTGGATTAAAATTTCATTTATATTTTCCCATTTATTTTTAATATAAGGGGTTTGTCCTACTTTTACAACCATAAGAAAGACTTTTTTTTTTTTACCTTTTACTGAACCAATATTCAGTCTATTAAAAGTTGTCAATTGTATACACATTTGTATATTATTGGGTTGATGCATAGGTTTGTAGCGTTTTAGGCTTGCCCATGGACGCAAATGTCACACTATTGTTGACTGGTCACCGTTTTCATCACATTTGCCCATTCTCAGGTAGACTGATTGGATCATTGTGGATTAAAGCGTTTAAATGGTCTTTATCAGAGCCTGATGGTCTTCCTGAATGTGGAATATCACTCAGGTCAAAGTGGCCCTCTCAAAAAGGCATTTTTTTGTGGTATTTTCCCCATTGGCATTCTCCTTGTACACAGCACAAATGTTTTGAGCCACCTCCTCTGCCTTTACTCCTCTGTTTAACAGAAAAATATGTCTTAAGTTCGTTTTTGTCCACGTGACGTTCTATCTTCTTTAGCCCACAAATAGTACTAACATTCTTCATACCTGCAAAATGCAAGGCATAGTCACAAGCACAACACTCCAAATAAAATAAATAATAAATGATAAACACCCAACACTGCAGCATTGCCATGCCAGAAGCAAACGGTACAAACTTATGCATCAGCCTGACATATAATTTTTTTTTTTTTTTTTTGAGTTGGAGTCTCACTCTGTCGCCCAGACTGGAGTGCAGTGGCCACTCCCGGCCACCACAGCCTCGACCTGCTGGGCTCCGGCGATCCTTCCACCTCAGCCTTCCAAGTAGCTGGAACTACAGGCGGGCACT
>CAUYQG010068656.1:0-33867 GCA_963574415.1 Tarsius wallacei
TATTAGACACTGGTTTCAAGCCCCACTCTAGACAAATTCCAAATTTCTTTTTTTAATTAATTAATTTACTTTTTAAAATTTTATTTTAAAGATGTGGGATACGATTCAGGGTTAGGTATACAAATGTTCATTATGCAGGTACCCTCGTGGATGAGGTGTGCTCCCCACCTCCCCTGGCAGTTTCCCATCACTGCCAACAAATTCCAAATTTCAAGGACAAAACTGGAAATCTATATTTTCAAAGTAATTCTTACAATTAGAATTTTGAGAAACATGGTGCTATTTTAATGTTCACTGGCAGCACAGAAAAGAGAAAAAAAATTCCTCAAACTTTTACTCTTAAAAATAGAATGAAGATGACTATCCCATGATGCAGATAAAACACACCTCCCATAAACACGGACAAGTAACTACCGTTGTGGAAAGTTCTTCTCTTAGCGATAAGTCAAGATTTTTTTTTCTGTTTTTTTTTTCATATCATATCAAGTGAAAGATTGATTGGAAGCACAATAAGAGGGGTGAAAGAATTCTTTATCAGGGTTTTCTCAGGAAGGAAAAGAAAACCCAAGGGAAAGAATCACAATGTCCTTACACTTGAGTGAGCAAACCCTGCTGATCAGTAAGCTTGTTCCACAGAAGACTAAACTTCCCCGCCACAGGATTCCACACTGCGGGGGCAGGGACACGGGGACACACACAAAGGGGGGGGTGGGTTCTGTGAAAGGACCAGAGGTGGAAGTCATGGGGAGTCAAACCCGGAGGAGGAAAACCTGCTCCTTTAATCCCTTTCAAAATACTTTTCAGTCGAAAGAAAACCGAAGTCACAATATCTGATCCTCCTCTCGCTCTCAAAATTCATAATATTATTTCTTATAACCCATGTGAGCACATCAGTCGGCCCCCTAAATTATTTAAATGAAACTATCCCACTTGATTGGACGCTAATGCTCAAATGGTTTTAAGAAGTAATAATAGTTATTGGGGGGATTTTAAATGCAGAGCTAGAAACTCACCGTTGGTACCGTGCTTTCTATTAAACAGAGGTAGAGAAGCCTGCTGTACCATTATGACTGCAACTCACCATGAGGCACAGAGCCAGTAATATCAGCTCTGCTCCCCGTGGAAATCTGCAGAAAGAAAAAATTCAAATGTCTTGTATATAACTTCGGTTGGTCAATGTATACAGATATTTCAAGACTTACAGATATAGATAGATGGACAGATACTTAGATAGATTAGATAGATAGAAGATAGATAGGCAGAATACATTTTAGTTGTTATTTTGACATTTGACAGCTCTTGGTAAATTATGCCTCTTATCTGTTGTAAACTCTCCAAATCTACTCTCAGCATCTCACAAAGACAATAATTGTTTATTGATCTAAGTGTTAACAATGTATCGATAAGGTCTAGAAATAAGATTCAAGGGCAATAACTGTTCAGGACGATGATCTTAAGGAACTTTTCCATTATCCATAAAACTAAGTTTAAATATATACATAAAACACATATATACAATTTTAAAATCTCATATGAATTTTGTTATATAAATGGCTATTTAAAAGTAAGATAAAACTTAGCACAGGCAATCATAAACAAGTCGCTTAACTCTTTGATGACTTGTTTTTTTAACAGAATAAATGCATGGCTGGAGAATTCTTAAGACAACAACCGTGAAACGGCCATAAAAATGCAAAGTGTTCTTATTTCTTGTTATGATAAAAAGTAAATAGTAACGCCTGGAACCGTTTTCTATCTATACGAAGTATTCAATAAATGTTGTCTGCATCCGAGTGAAGATGAGAATAAGAACTAGTTTCATTTCCCATGTCTACGCTGCCGAAAATAGCCACCAGGTACATTACAAGCAAAAAGCCAGATAATCGCATATGCACTCTGTGAAAAATATTTTAAAAGGAAAAAAGAAATCAAACCTCCCTGTAGGTATGTGGGTTGTTTGGTTGGCTCTAAATGCAGCAATGCATCGAGATTTATATTTTAGTAACTACAACTTACCCAACATGCCTTTTTTTTTTTTAAGTCGAGGTCTCATTCTGTCGCCCAGGTTGGTGGGCAGTGACACCATCAAGATTCAGTGCAGCCTTGACCTCCTGGGTTCGGGATGTACTTCTGCCTGAAGCCTGCAGCTGGGACTACAGGCACACACCACCACACCAGGTTATTTTATTTTATTTTATTTTATTTTATTTTAAAGACACGAGGTCTTGCTATGTTGCCTAGGCTGGTCTCAAACTCCCTGGCTCAAGCAATCCTCCTGCCTCAACCTCCCAAAGTGCTGAGATTATAGGTACAAGCTACTGCATCCCGCCCCAACATGCGTTCTTGTACCCTTCACTCTGGAAACAGCATACCAACCTTCCTTTGTCGAGCTGCCCTTCCCCCATCCAACATAGTAGGGCAATTAGTCACGGGTTTGGGCCACCGCCTGTCAGCAGGGATAGACACTGGAGCCAGGCTTTCAGCCTCCTGTGTACAGCAACTGAGCCAACAGGTGGCCATCGCACCCTTTTAGAGCCAGTTTGAGTACTCCCCTAGGAGATGCGATATGAATGCTGGAATAAAAGGATTGCTTTTCTTTTTGAGCCACCCCTGCTGGGAGCATCTTCCCCTTCCTGTAAACAGAGCCCCATCTTTGGCAGTAGAGATTAAGGCAACACAGAAAGTTGTGGAGGCAAGCTGGGCTCAAATGAGAGGACAGGGTGAACTAGAGAAAGAGAGAATTAGTAAGCTGCTTAAGGTCCCAAAGCCAGCCACACCTAAAGATGTCCTGGCTTAGACTAGTTCAAGTTCAGCTCCTTTCACCTACAGGGGAAGATGTTTTGACTAATACAGACCCAACAGTCTGTATGCTCAGATCTTTAGATAAATCTGTCTGGATGAACGTCTTAGAAAACATAAGTGCGTCTCCTCTCAAGACAGAAATTCTCCATAGACGATTTCTTTAAGACTTATCTTTCCCATTTCTCCCTTTTCTCAAAGATCTCTAGGTGGGTTCATGTCTCATTGGACTTCGTTTGCTAAGATAATGATCAAATTTGAAAATATTTTGATATAAAAGACAGTGCACTAACTTCTCAGAGGGTGGCTTCATCAGTTCCACAACTGTGCCACAAGGTCCAAGCTGTGGAAGTGCACATGTCATCTTTAGAAATAAGACATGAAATACAAAGAAAAGGAAGAGAAAGGAAAGCATTGAAGATGAGACAATCGTCGGCCAAGGAAGCATCTCACTGAAGATGCCCCTTAACTTCTTCTTCTTCTTTTTGAATCCACTTCTTGTCAAGTCAAGCGACAAAGTAGCAACCAAAATTCCAAACAAAAGAAGTCAGGCTATCAGCACGATTAAGTTCCTGAAGGCCTAAGGCATTTCCATGATTATGTCAAAATTAAAGCGAGAGTCTCACGAAGCCCCCTTCAGATCTATGTCCTAATCCCATTCGACTGCCTGGCAGACCCTGAGAAGCCAGAGTGACAATTACTGATTTACCTTTCTGTGCTGAAAATGGAAGCTGAAAGTTAAGTGGCAACATACAGCTAAGCACCTCTGAGACTGAGCTTCAAGTCCGACTAGACAGAAATGACAGAAAATCATTAAGAACAGAAGGCATTAAAAGGTCAGAAATAAATTGTTATCAAGCCCTGTTTGACCATTTTATCAGTCAGAATTTCTTTCTTTGCTCTCAAGAATGCAGTCACCTTTTCTTATCTCTGGAGATGAATATGATATTATCAGGGTTGTACGAATATACTGATATTCAGATGCTGAGTGGTAAAAACCACTGTTTGCAACAAAATGAGACTCTCAAAAATTTTTTTTTAAATATAATTGTCTTGTCTTCATCTGTCTAGAATGTTACTTGGTGTAAAGATTCTCAGAAGCTTATCCTTGGTGGAGGAGAGAGCCAGCCATGTCTTCATGTCTAGGTTTCAGAACGGTTCTTGATGAGACAGTTTCACTCTCAGCCAGGGTAAGCAAATCTCACATTGCTCTCTCTCCCTGTTTATCTATCCAACTATCTATCTAGCTAGCTAGCTAGATAGCTAGCTGACTGGCTGGCTATCCATCTACCCATCTATCCATCCATCCAGCTGTCATCTACCTATCCATCTGTCCATCTATCTATCATCATCTATCTGTCTATCTATATCTATCTTCTATCTACCATCTATCATTCATCTATCATCTATCTATCTACCCATTCATCTATCCACCTATCCATCCATGTATCCATCCATGTATCTATCCATCTATCCATCCATCCATCTATCCATCTATCTATCATCTAGCTATCATTCATCTATCTATCTATGTATCTATCTATGTATCTATCTATCTATCTATCTATCTATCCGTATCATCCCTTTCTCCTTCCCTCCATTCATTTGGCCAAGGATGGTGATTTGCCATGCCAGTTGCAAGAGCTCAGGAAAAACTCAGGCAAATCTTCCAGAAACAAAAGTGGTTTTCAGGCCTGGCATGGTTGCTGTAATTTCAGCACTTTGGGAGGCCAGGCAGGAGGAGTGCTTGAGGCCAGGAGTTTGAGACCAGCTTGGGTAACTTAGTGAGACCTCGTCTCTACAAAAGTCAAAAAATTAGCAGGGTGGTGACACATGCTTGTAATCCCAGTTACTCAAGAGGCTAAGATGGAAGAATCGCCTGAGCCCAGGAGGTTGAGGCTATGGTGAGCTGGGATTGTGCCACTGCACTCAGGCCCAGGTGACAAAGTGAGAGAGACTTCAACTTAAAAAAATTATCTTCGGCTAAATGAGCATGTTAGTAAATGAAAATTTGGATAATCTGTGTTTAAATTGTGAAAGTGGAAAATGACGGGTTAAGGGATTGTGTATAGGAGAGAAGAGCCTTAATCATTTTAGCAATTAGTATGTAATGTCCTAAAATGATCACTAATCACTCCGCAGCTGGCACACTGAAAAAACAGGGTACAAAAACATTCCTTGGATGTCACCATCCACTGGAATCCACACTTGGAAGAGAATGTAGGAATGTCAACTTGCTCTCTGAAACTAGACAACAGAATCCCTGACCAAACCCGTATCACCCATGGCTCAGTTTATTCTGAAGGGCAGTATTACTTTTTAATGAAAGCTCCTTAGTTTTGTCATCTTCAAACAGGACAGTACATTTGCCAAGAGGAGAGCTTCTACTAAATCCTCAAGGGCCTTTTCAAGGGCCTTTATGGTTCACAATCGCAGAGGTCAGTGCAATATTACTTCTCTGTGTCGACTAAACCAAAATCTGTAAATGCTACTTACATAAACAGTCCCAGCTGCAAGCTTTTCATAATCACAGGTCTCAGTTCTCAAGATATCATATCCACCTGACATAAATAAAGTAGGAAACGATGGGAGAAAGGGAAGGAGGGAGGGGGAAACAAAAAGAGAGGAAGGGAGAGAGGAAAGGAAGGAGAGAGGGAGGGAAAGAGAGAAAGAGGGGGAAAGGGAAGGGACCATCCGAAAATAACATTCAAGGGTTACACTGGAGTTTTTGGTTCGTATATCACAACACATAATGTGCTGCTCAAAAAATAAGAGCTTTAGCCGGGCTCGGTGGCTCAGCTTGTAATCCCACGCTTTGGAAGGCCGAGGTGAGTTAATTGCCTGAGCCCGCGGGTTCGAGACCCACCTGGGCAACTTGGCAAGACCTCATCTCTACAATAAATCAAAAAATTAGCTGGGTGTGGTAGCGCGCGCCTGTAGTTCCAGCTACTTGGAGGGCTGAAGTGGAAGGATCGCCGGAGCCCAGCAGGTCGAGGCTGCGGTGGCCGGGAGCGGCCACTGCACTCCAGTCTGGGCGACAGAGTGAGACTCCAACTCAAAAAATAATAATAATAATAAGAGCTTTTTCCTCTGCAGAAGCTAATAATTTGAACCCGCCCACAAGTAGTTGATAACAGTGACTTACACAAGTACCCACCTCTAATCACCCTTGTTTTGCTCTTCAAATGCCCACATGAGAGTACTTTTTATTTTGTTACATATTTGTATGCTGAGCCCACCACTAGCTTCAACACATTCCTAAACCTACTGGTCTCTCTGCCTTACCATTGTGTAATCAAAAAGAAAAATGTGGGGTGGGCAATAGCTATTTGGTTCTGCTGTCGCCTTCCTTTACATTTAGCAGGAAGGCCTTGGGCCATTTCAGTCTGAATTCGGTTGCTTCGTTATCTGAATTGTTCTCCATTTACCTACGATTTGTCCTTGACAGTGATCAAATCCAGAGGTATTGCACTGGGCAGATGGAAGACTGACTTGAGACTGCTGCTACAGCGAGAGTCTCCTCTGACACCACCCAACCATGGGTTGCAAAACCGATTCAAGGTCTCCAGAAGTCCTCGGGTACTAATAACATTCATCTATGAAGAGCCTTCATCCTGTGATTCAATGCGCTGCCCAGGAAGTCACGGTGCAAAAGCTTTCTTCCCCATCAAATGATGAAGAGTTGTCTATACATGCAGTTAAATGCAGACAGAAAATATGTAAGTGATTCACCTGTGTGAAGAAAACATAGAGTCTTCTACTCATTGTACCTTTATATTTAGCCCACTGCAGACTACAGTGTTCTTCCGAGTCAGATTTATTTGTTTTCATGATGAATATGAGTTCTCACCCACACATTTTGCTTCGCATAACTAAGAGCCATTCAGTGATGCCTGTATTGTTATAGTTCCATTAACCTACAACTCAGGCACAAGAGCCAGTAGACGCCTATAAATCTCCAGCTCATTTATTTCCCCTGTCATCTGTATAAACATCGTGAGTCATTTCCGGAGAAAGGCAGTGCCTCCTCTTCTTTCTTCCCTCCCCACTTGCCTGAGGTCGCACCTCCGTGCCTGCATGCCTCTGGCCCCCGCGGGAAAGAGATATTTGCTCTCTTCTAAATAGGAACACAAAGTCTTTCTCTTTACATTAGATTTTTTTCCCCAGCTAAATGGATTCTTTTTAGCCAGGCGAGGTCTAGTAAGAACCAGAACAGCATTAAGTTCATTGATCTTTGGTTGCTTTAAAGAAAGAAGGAACAGAAATTCAGAAGCGAAGGAGGCCGTTATCTATTCCATGCACAGAGACTGCAGGAACTGGAGGTGAAGAGGACGCAGCTGCATTTCTTAACTTTTGAATGAAAAGCAATTATGCCAAGAGCCTTCATTTTAGATTGTCAGCATGGGCCTATGTCATACCCATCCTGACACTCCCAAACTGAAGATTTTAAAGGCCTCCTGCCTTTGTCATTGAGACACCTGTCACCAACTACACTGAATCAGCATCTCTGGATGCTGAGAAATACATATTCAACATGAGCCTATGTAAGATGCAACAGTAGGGAGGCTGGAATTCTTCAGAATCCTTAAAGAAAAAAAATGAAAGAAACATTTAAGCCTAAAAAAGAGCTGAAGTTGTGAGGAAATTTTTCACATTATAAAATAGACTTCTGATTCCATTTCACTTGTTTGTAATTGAAATCACTAACCCCAATGTCAAGTTAACAATGTAAATTTTTGCAAATATTTCAAAGCATACTTTGATTATAAATATTATTAGAAGAAAATGTTAAGAAAAATATGAATTTCTCCATAGGGACTGTATCCCTTGGGGCAGGTTACTGCAGTAAGAATATTTCTAAAGACTTTATTTTTTAATTTTAAGATAAAATAATACTTAAGGAGGATGAAATAACCTATCAGTCAAATATTCTATTCTTTAGGAAACAATAAAAAATAAGAAGAAACCAATTATTTAGAGTACTGGAACAATGAAAAATGTTGGCGCTCTCTCCATGATAAATCTCATTTTCAAATGCATCTATTATTATTTATTATTTTTATTCACCCTTTCCTTCTTCTTCCTTGTCCTCCTGCCTAAGATCACATCAGTGAGGAAATTGTAGAAGCAGTGCTCATTTCCTGCTTACTCAAGTAGATCAAGACATTCCGTTTATGATTTCTGAATCCGAAAGAGAGACATCCCCAGAACTCCAAGTGACACTTATAAGAACTCAGAATTTTATAGTTCACCAGCATAGATAGCTTTCTAAAGAAAGGCTAATGATTTCTTTATACCTTATTTGCTATTTGATGGCACACCAATGTATTCAATGTTAAAAAGTTGATAATTGTATATAACTGAGGGGCAATGAGATCAAAATGTATTATGTAATACAAGCCCTTCCATGGGGTACTAAATCAAATCTCCTCGTACATGTGATTTAACGCATTATCAGGATTCAAAATATAACAGGACATATAGTTTCTCCAATTGAAGGCTATTTTATCTTGACAAATCATGACCAGCCAAAATATTCTAAAAGCAAATGTCTAGATTAAAGGAATATTTAAGACCGCCATGCAAAGTGTGTATGCTGTATTTTCAAACAAATTCTAATAACACTTGACATCAAATGACAATAAAAACACAGTATTAGGCCAGGACTTTGGGCTTCAGATAAACTCCAGTGGAATGCAGAAGAATGGAATCTATTTATTTACACAACAAAACCAAGAGGGGAAAAATTAGGTATAAAATAATTTTTGACAGTAATACTTGCCAATCTGTCTTAAGTTTAAAATGAGTAATATTTTATCTTGTAGAATTCAATTTTCATCCATTTTCTCCTAGATATAACAACAATATATTTATTAATTGACTAAAACACCTTACTGGCTCTCATTTGTTCTACTTTTTCAACAGATTCTATTTATTAAAGGCATTGATTTGATTAATGTTCAGTCACCAACCCGTGAGACCATACCCTGATATCCTATGATATTAAATATCAGCTTGGCATTTCTCTCTGATGAAACTTAGAGGCTAGAAATTTCCTGAAAGTAGTGGGTTAGCCAAATGGAATATTATTTTTTCTTCCTCTATCTTATCCTAGTAGATGAAAGTTAGCAATAGAACATTCTATACAGCCTTCTCAGAGCTACCCTAAGGACATTCCAAATGCTATCTTGCTCACTGACCAACCCAAGTATTTGTCAAGCAATGTACTGAATGAGATTTAACAATTAAAACTTTAGCTCTCCCTTAATGTTAAAGAATTACCATGTTTTTTTGATACAAAAAAAAGTATAAAGTTTTCCCAAGACTTTCAGAATCTTATGAAGCAAGCATTGTAAACTCATTATCCAGGTAACAAAATTGAAGATCAGAACATTTACACAGTAAATACACAACACTGAGATGACTAAAGCCTGACATTTGAAAACTCAATTTTTCTACAACACAAAGCACCATATTTGCTCAAATTTTAATTTCATTGTTTTGACATTAAAACAGTATTCTGCTCTTATATCTCGAAATTATCACAATATAACACTGCTCTTTAAAAAAATGTTGATATGTGGTAAGCAAAATAATGACCTCCCCTCCCCTAAATCTGTCCATGTCCTCATTCCTGAAACCTGTGAATATATTACCTTACATGGAAAAATAAGCCCTGACTTTGCAGATGTGTTTTAAGTTAAAAATATACAGGTGGGTTCTATGCAGCCATAGGGTCCCTCCAAGAAGCAGACAGGAATGCCAGAGTCGGAGAAAGATTTGAAGGTGTTACCTGGCTGGATGAAGACAGAGGAACGGAAACAGGAGCTGAGGAATGCAGGAAGCCAGAAACAGATGCTTTCTGAGAGCCTCCTGAAGAATCACCACTCTACTGACACTTTAATTTTAGCCCAGTGAGATCCCGCTGGGACTTCTGACCTCCAGAACTGCAGGATAAAAAATGTGTGTGGTTTTAAGTCACTACATTTTTGGCAAATTTATTTTCAGCAGCAATTGGAAATGCATGTGGTGTAGGGCTGCTCGCAGGGCCTGCTTTCCTGCATGAGGCCACCACGAGCTTACAAGTATTGTAACTGGCATCAACACTGACACCGAGGACATGGGACAATCCGAGCCCACTCCCTTGACTCTCCATGCAGCATTTATTTGACTCTCCACTTTATGCCATGAAGGCCATTTTGGGCCTTATTATAATACCGTTCCCAGAACACATTACAAATTGGAATTAACAATGTGTCAATTATTCAACAAAAGCTTCAGCTCTCTGTATCCACTTAGATGCAATTAATGTGCCAAAAGAGACCAATCATATCAGTTTCAACTGCCTGGCCTTCAGCTTAGAGCAACTTTCTGCTTTCTTGCTTTGGAAAGGTCATCATAATTCTATTTTAAAATCCTAAAGATCACAAAACATTTAAAACGCTTCCCTGAAAATTTTGAAAGCTCCCGAAACCCAGTCAGGTCAATAAAGAATTATCATTTAACATTTGTTAAGCACCCCCTGTCTGGAAAATATCATACCAGACAAAGAAAAAGAGACAAACACATTCAAGAAATTATGAGCATTCCTTTTAAAGAAAATAACCCTCACCTGCAGGTCCTGGGAGGTGATAATTCTGATTGCTCAGAAGTAATGAGTCTGCAACTTGATTACAACCAACAAGCTGTGATGAGAAAGCCTCACTAATCTCTGCTCCTGGTCAAAATGTCGAGGTCTGTGATTGGACTACAGGAGTCAAAGCTCTGAACCGGTCTCTGATCATGCGAAGAGAAAGCCTGTTACTGATACATACTTCAGTAACAGGCTTGCAAATTTTCTGAGAATGATTCCTCATCCTCTGTGCTTGTTGGCTAATCTCGGAATGACTTTGGATACCAATAATGAGCAAGTTTTTGTGCTTCATGTTGTAGGAGATGCAATAATGAATAAGGCCTTTCTCTCAAGGACGTCTCTTAGTGGAAGAGAGAAAAATACACACACACACACACACACAGTGTTAGCAGAAATTGTCTCATTAAAGAAGATCCTTACGTAATTTCAATATAAGGAAGAATGAGGTAATGATTAAGCTAGAAGTACCAACAAAATAAAACTTCTCAATATGTGGAGAACAAGTAGCTCCCATGTGCTAACCACATTTGGAGTTTCATGAATTGCCTAAGGTTAAAAACCTTTCAAGTTGAAACAAAAGCGAAGGCTTTTTTTTTTTTAATTGAATGAACGTTTGACTTGACTTTAAGGGAACCCCTGCATAGGTGTGATGACAAAAATTTGCAACCCCTCTCCTTCACGTCAGAGGAGAATCTGAAACCCAGCTAATGAACTTGAGGCTCATGCTATTCCCCTTCCCACGGAGAAAGCAACCAGTAAAAGCCACTGGGTCTCTGGGCTGATGCTGGACCCAAATGTTCCACCACGATGCCGTAGACCAGCCGGCAGCACACAGCTTTGCCAATGAAAGAAATATTTTTTCCTCGATTTAGGTTTAAATTATGTCACCTTCAGGATTGGAAAAACGTTGCGCCATGTAGGATGAACAAGTCTAGAGAGCTAATGTACAACACAAGGGTTACAGCCGGTAAAATTGTACTGGATGGGGGTTCCGGCTAAATGAATAGATTTTAAAAAACTGCTCTTGACTCAAAAACAAAAAAATACTGAGTAGCTATGTAAGATAATGCATGTGTTCACTTACTATACCGTAGTAATCATTTTACTGTCAGCATCATGTTGTATGCCTTAAATATACACAATTTTGTGTGTGTGTGTGTGTGTGTGTGTGTGTGTGTGTGTGTGTGTGTATACAGGGCATGCCAAAAAATATATACACATTTTAAGAGATGTTATCCATGTATTACTTTTCTGATTTTTTTTCATGTATTATTTTTCAAAGTTGAATTAAATTGTGGTAGCGATGTGTAGTATGATGTTAGCTCAACTGTGTTTCCGCCGTTTTCTTTGGCTGTCCTGCCTGTCGCAGGGTGACACCAGTGTTCGCTTGATGAACACCATCTTTTGAGTGAACTTAATACTTAAAATGTGTATACATTTTTTGGCATCTTGTGTGTGTGTGTGTATTCTAATTTTGTGTTTCTAAGATGAGTTTCCTTAACAGTTCATGGAACAGTGAAAACACCAGTGTGAAGGGCAGGAAAGAAATGTGAAATTGAAGCACTTGCTTTTAACCTTTCTTCCTGGGACTGCTGCCTGGGAATCGCAAAGTTGCAAACACACCGGACCATCCACCCAACACTGTGAGCACCAACAGGAATACAGAACTCAGGAAGAACACAGACAGTAAGGGCTCAGGCTTGAGGCGAGGTTAGCATTTTCAAGAGGGAGATGGGGTCAAATTTCAGACAGAGAAGCTATTTATAAGAGGAGAAGACAAAAACAACAGATCCGAGGTCAGGAAAGAAGGGAAACACCGTGGGAGTGCCCCTTCTCCGGAAGAGGTTTCTGCCAAGACCTAGGAGAGTTGGTTCAAAGTAAGTTTGAATTGCCTAGAACTTTCATTTTTCCCCTCCCGTATAGCAATTTCCTTATGAAATTCCTCTGACCACGTGTTCCTGCAGTTTGGCATGTTAACATTTTGGTGGCTGCATGAGAGACAGGGACAAAAAAATGGACATCTGCCCCAACCAGTCACTCCATGACCCCATCAAAGAAAAGTCCTTGGTATACCAAGTGGATGGAAACCTGCAAGTAGATGTGTTCATCAAAGCATTGAAAAGCAGTCCCAGGAGCTCAGGGGAGAAATCCACATGTCAGAGGTAAGCAGCAGAAGGACAAAGAAGGAGCACATGGAAACCTACACTGCTAACTATCTACCTAGGACATTAGGAGAGCTTTTTTTCTTAAGAAGGGGAGGGATAACACATAACACCGGGACCTGCATAAACCTGGAATCCATTAGGCTCTTGTTTTGAAACAGTAACTTAAAGGTTGTTTTCAGTTTGTTTGATTTTCATTTTAAGTAATGGCTTTTCCTGTGATCCTTCCTAGTTAAAATTAGGCCTTGAGATTGAGATTCATTGATCTAAAAGGGGAGCCAAACTAGAAAACAGAGTGTTGAATTCTAGGTCTTGACTGCCAAATGAATTCCTATATCCGAGACAGAGAAAATAGTTTTGAAAGCATAGAAATTTGACTGCCTAGATCAGTTTTCTCATTGAAAGAAAACTTCTTGAGTTCTGAATGGCTCAAAAATTAAAATGTGTACCACGTGGGGAAAAATGAATATTAATGCGACTCGGTCTGCCCATCCAAAGGGGCACAAAGTTCAAACAGATTGGAGGAAGAAGAGAGTTGAAATGAAGAGGGTGGCAGTAAGACTTGTGTTTTATGGACCTTGAGGCATCTCACCCCTAAACGGAGCCAGTAAAGTGTGGACATTGATTATGACACACTTTCAGTCATCTCATTCTTTTTGCTACATTGTTAAAATATCATTTTCACTTCCGTTAACAATGTCTTACTTCTTTGGCAATAGCATCCTTTTGGCTGTGCTTTGCTTTCATCTTCTGGTCAGTTTTCTGGATCGCCTACACAGTGGTCCCATAAATCTTACGGTAAGGCATCCCAATCAGTAAGAAAAGAAGAGTTTCCATGTTGTATAATAACGCCTGTACCAATACATGAACACAGATTTCTGATACTTATTTTTCACACAATATTGAGGCTATGGTGAAAACATTACAACTGAAAAGAAGTTATCAAGCTATCAAGTTTCTTCATTTCTTTCCTGCTCTGGTTTCTTTAAAGAGCAAAACATTTTCATCTGGTTGTTGGAAACTCTAAAAGAAGTTGTTCACCTGTTCTTCTAACTCACTGTACCTCTTAGGAGGTAATCAAATGGAACCAACGGAAAACACAGCTGAAACTGTTTTAAACAATAGAAACAGGCCAGGTGCCGTGACTCACACCTGTAATCCTAGTATTTTGGGAGACTGAGGACAGAGAATTGCTTGAGCCCAGAGGTTTGAGACCAACCTGGGCAACTTGGCGAGACCTTGTCTTTACACTAAAAATTTTTAAAAATTAGCTGGGTATGGTGGCGCATGCCAGTAGTCCCAACTACTTGGGAGGCTGAGACGGAATGATTGCCTGAGCCCAGCAGGTTGAGGATGCGGTGGCCATGATCATGCCACTGCACTCCAGCCTGGATAACACAGTGAAACGCTAACAACAATAAAAAAAAAAAAAAGTTCGAGGCTGTGGTGGCCAGGAGCAGCCACTGCACTCCAGTCTGGGTGATTGAGTGGGACTCCAACTCAAAAAAAAAAAAGAAAGAGATTCACTCGTTTTCCTGCTTAAAAGGTCCAAAAGCATGATGTGCTTCAATAACTCCATCTATTTATCATTAATTTGCATCCCAGAATTTCCGCTTCATCCAAAGCTTGATTTGCATATCACAATCAACTGCCAGGACATTTTACTTCCTAATCTAAGCCCTAGATACAAAATAGAGTCACTTTGGGGAATGTTCTCAGAAGACACAGCTTGTCTACCAAAGGCTCTCAGCAAATCTGCCCTCAAGTCTCATTAGCCCAAATGGAATCATAAAACCGTTCTTGAATCTATCCCTTAGGATGGGTTTCAGTTGATGGGCTAAGGTTTAAGCCACTGGATCCAACCCCAGTTCAAAGTTAAAGCCAATTTCCCCCAAAAACACTTAGGCTTTTCCAAAGCAGCGTGGGAAGTTGCCCAGAGATAGAAGAAGGAATCTGGGAAGACCCATACTGTCTGCCTGGTGCATTCTCCTTTGGCTCACATCTTGTGTGGGCTTGTGTTTTCACAGCCTTGTCACCCTACCCCACTCCTCTCCATGGCAGTCAGAATAAGAGTAGAAAGGTACAATTGTGTCATAAAAGCACTAAGTAAGCACAAATATTTTTAACAGGCAAGAAATGTGTGATAGGATACATAAGCTAAATTATGACTAATGTAATGAACCATAAATGAGAGACAAATATCATTTTGTAAAGAATTTCAAGGATCAAACCAGGTTCTAAAAAGTTTTGGATTTTTGCTTATAGGCTTTGTTTGTTTTCTTCCCCAGAGCATAGAAGGAATACGTTTTGGAGATGATATGTGGAAAATAAGAAGTTAAAATAAAAGTCATCCTAAAGAACATTAAATTATTCATATTTCTATATCAGGGAAAATGAATGGCTTAGAAGTTTTTACTTAGAAAAACGATTTTGCTTCTGTTAAAAAAGGCCAGAAAGATCAGTATACAAACCAGCTAAAGATGGCCTGTAGCATCTGGACAAGTGGGTTGGGTTTCAAGATAGAGGTTATGTGGACAGGTTATGAATAAACTTTGAAATATAAGTTATTAGATTAAACTGATGAATTAGACACGAGAGTTAGGAGAAAGTGAGGAATCCAGATTAACTCTGAATACTTTTGCTCCATTGCTTGGAGTCTCATTTACTTGATCTCAGGAATAGAAGGCACAAAGGAAATTAATCAAGAATTCTGTCTGGCATTTTAAAAAAGAAGACATACAATCGGCCAGAAAATGTCCAACATTCCTAATCACCAGATAAATGCATGTCAAAACCTCAGTAAGATACCATTTTATATCAGTCAGAATGTCTATTATTAAAAAGTCAAAGAACAACCCATGTTGGAGAGGATGCAGAGAACTTATATAACTTAAGCACTTATACTCTGGGAATGTAAATTAGCACACCCTCAATGAAAATCAATATGAAGTTTCTCTAATAGAACGTCCAATCCTACTACTGGGTATATACCTAATCATGTATATGTATATATATGAATATGTATGTATGTGTGTGTGTGTATATATACACACACACATATATATATGTCATTATATCAAACAGATGTGTGGGTTTTTCGCAGCACTATTCACAACAGCAAAAATATGAAATCAACATAAGCGTCCATCAGTGAAGGATTCGATAAAGAAAATATGGTATAAATATAGCATGGAATATACTACTCAGCCATTAAAAAGTACAATCTTATCCTCTGTAACAACCTGGACAGAGCTGGAGGCCATTCTCCTAAGTGAGTTAACTCAGAAATAGTCAAAGGCCTCGTGTTCTCACTTACAAGTAGATGCTGAACAATGGAACCCATAGATATACAGAGTAAAATAATAGACATTGGAGACTCCATAAGGGAAGAGGCTGGGAGTGGAGGTAAAGGAGGGGGTTAGGAGAGGAAAAACAACCCACTGGTGCAATGTTCACTAGTCGGGTGATGGGTACACTGGAAGCCTGGATGTCACCGCAAAGCAATATATGCATGCAAGAAATCTGCATCTGTACCCCCTAAATATATAAAAATAAAAAGAGAGAGAGAGTCAATGGCCAATTAAAAGTAAGAACTCTGTCTTGAACAAAGTGTTTAAACTGATTAAGAGTGGAGATATGGTGAAGACCATTGGATATACAAATCTGGAGAGATAAAGGCTGCAAACATGCTTTTGAAAGTCACCTACATAGAGCTGATGTGTTAAAAGCTACAGGACTAGATCACCTAACAGCACAGAAGGAAGGCAGAGAGCCCAGAAACGAGCCCCGAATCACTGTATGATTTGAAGATCTAGAAAAAGAGTTCCCCAAGAAGTTCAAAAGGGACCACCATTGAAATAAGAAGAAAAAAACCAAGAGGATGTATGACCCAGAGCACAGGTGAAGAAACGTATGAAGGAAGGAAGTCAAGTTCTCTGCGTTCTGCTGAAGTGAAGATGCAACGGTGGAAAGGACCCCTGGATGTGACAACCAGTAAACACGACAAGAGCAGTGTGAGTGAAGAAGAGGGAAGAGATCCTGGAGGGTTGAGAAGAAAGTAAAAGGTGAGTTCAACCATGTATAGAGACCATCATTTTGAGACATTTTGGAATAAAAGGGAAATGGAGAAATATGCTATAGCTGACACAGAAAGTAGAATGTCCTTTTCAGTAAGATGAGAGAGAACTGATTACAGCGTACACACAGGCTGGAACCGTTCGCTAGAAGAGAGGGAGACAAATGTACTCGTAGAATGAGAGTTGCTGAGAAGGCCATAGTCTTGGAGTGTCAGGGTCCTTGGCCTGGAAACCACACTTCTTACCCCATTGCTATTTCAAAACAATTAGGCTATATTCATGTTCTATTAAGTCATGATTCCTGAAATACCTGATTTCATACAATTAAATTTACATAGTTAGGTTGGTGATGGGTCGTTTTTTTCCTCTTACCCTATAAAGGATTGTAGTCTCAGAATGAAGGGGCATCAAATGCCTAGCATTCTAAACAGAAATAGAAATAATTGGGGTCAGACAGCTTGCCTGTGGCCAAACCCACTATCCTGCCCTCACCATCCATTCCCACTGTGCTAGTCCCTTCTGAAAGATAAACAGGCTAATGTCTGCAGCCTTTCTTATTCTCAAAAACAAGCTGGCTTGGAAAATGAAATATATGATCACCTTACCCAATAGCCAAGTTAGGGGTAATTCTTTCCAGAAGGAGAAGATGGCATCTCATTTTCTGTTTTGCTTTTGATTTTTAAATTTTTGTTTATTTATTCTTTCATTCATCCCTGTATTCATTCATTTATTTGGTAGAGACAGAGTCTTGCTCTGTTGCTCAGGCTGGTCTCAAACTCCTGGTCTCAAGCAATCTTCCCATCCCAGCCTCTCAAAGTACTAAGATTACAGATATGAACCATCCCATCTGGCCTTATTTTCTGGATGAAAGTTTGTGCTGAGTCCATTAATCTTCTAGGGCCTATTTGGGCAGACAGAAAAGAGAATGTCCTAGAAAAGGCAGAGTAAAGACACAAGAGCAGCGGAGCAGCCTGAATTTCAACAACCTGATGTGATAAGAACACAGCAGACTTTCATGAGTCAAGCGGACATTGCAGAAGGTACCCAGGTTTGAGCCATCTCCCCCATCTTCGACTAGTGAGGATGGCCCCAGGGAGAAAAGAGCCTGTGGGAACAGGGTTGGAGGCGGGGAGCCCAGGGGAGGAGGAAGGGCAGGAAAGGAGGCTAGAGGAGTTAGAGCCAGTGAGTCTTCAGCCCCTGGGACAGTGAAATGGGAGGGAACATCCCATGGCCCCAAGAATCATGCTCATGTTCTGGAAGAGCATCCTTTGGTGCCTGCCAGAGGGAAGGCACCCACAGCTCGTCATGGATGTGTGCAGACACATTCACAGCAGGGAAAATGCACCAGGGAGTCCAAAAGCCTATTGCCTGTTTCTGCCATGCCTCCTTCCACTACTGCCAATGGCTTAGACACATCCAGAAAGGAGCAGAGTGGTGGAAATGCAACACGTCTTGGTCAACACTGGGAGGAGAAGAGGTGATGAAATTGAAGTTTTAAATTAGACAAGACTGGACTGCACTTTTTAATAACTGAAAGTGATGGAAAAGCTATGGGATCTCCAGGGTGTCATTAAGGATCGGGAAAAAGATAGTCAATGAAGCATGGTTGAAGGCGACGATTGGAGGAAAATGACACTACCCAGGGTTCACACACCACCAGTTGAGACTGCCTAATAAACGTATTCGATTAACAACTTTCGCTGCTTATCTGCTCTCCCCACACGAAGCGTCTTGTTATTGCAAGTTGCACTTGGGTGTTGGGGATTTGGTGTGCATGCAATGTATTTCATAAGATTATTTTTTTAATGCGGTTTATTTGACTCACACGATGTAAAGGGTGGCTGGAGATGAACTCTGAACTCTAAATATATAACTTCCCTTTCTAGACCATAATAGCTTCAAACTCCAGAAGCAATAATATCTCACCCAGAAGGTAGAAACATAACAGGCTGATACATGAGGAACCTTCATTTCCATCTTGCCCTGCAGTGCACTAAATACATGCAGGGGTTTCAACTGTTATCCCTTTTAATTCTCAGATACAGAAGGGCAAGTCAAGTAGGTAACTAGCGTCTATAGATCTCTCAAAAAAAACCTGAAATGATCAACTTCAGGCAGCTAATCTAGCACTGGATCAAAACCCCTCAGGGAAATATTTATGTTTTACTAGTTTGCTCAGAGAAACAGCTCTGGGGATCTGCAGATATCCTCTGTGATTTTGACTGAAGGAAACACCGATGCAGAGATGAAGCTCGTGATTTAATCATAGAAGCAATTCAGCCTTTAGCAATCCTATCTCCTAAGAAATCAATAGCTGCACTTTCAGTTCTATTAAAAGATTTTTTTAACTTCTCCATCTGGCCAAGATATTAATTTGTATATGGTCTATTGTCTGCCTTTCTGGTTGATACCTCGACATGCTGAAAGACTAATTCAATGATTCGGTTTGAGATGCTTTCCCCAAAGGATTTCCTCTGTCATCATCATCATTATTTTAATTATTTATCGATTCACATACCATTTTTCAAATGCTGGCATACTCTGAAGAATTATCCACAACATCTAAAGATAACATTTCACATCAGCTTCCCAAATATAGAGTCTTCCATCCTGTTGGAGGTGACTCAAAATAGCCTTTGGAAACTAGGATTCCCATTAGACCTGAAAAAAAAAAAAGAAAGAAAGAAATGAACAAACAAACAGAAATCCAATTGAGTCAGAGAAATTTGAACAACTAAAATTCAGACCCTCAAGAAAAATATGGCAAGTTATAATGCCAAGAGCTCATGAAACATAGGAGCATCAATAACACCAACATTTTGGAAATTTCCACATGATGGTTCTTTTTACAATATATGCATTCTACAGAGGATGTGACTGCATATGCAGTTAAGACAAACATGGCTCCCTGCCCCGGTTTGCTTGACTTATTGTTATCTACAATAAGACATTTTGTTCTCCATCACATGAATGGCTAAACTGGTTGAACTTCTTTATAGACGTGGATTTCACTAGATTATAGGGCGGTCCTACAATAGGGATGGACTGACACGGGCATGCAACGGGAGCCAGGAGTCATGGCTTCTCTTCTGGAGACTAACCATCGATGTGTCCTCGCTCCCTCTCTTAATCACTCTGCATCGAATTATCTCATTTAAAAATGTGAGATCAAAACCAGACTGGAGCAAAATAATGTGGTACATATACACAATGGAATATTATGCAGCCGCAAAGAAAGACAAAATTATGAACTTTGCAGCAACTTGGATGGATTTAGAGTCTATCATACTCAGTGACCTATCACAGAAACAAAGAACTGAGTACCACACTTTCTCACTCATAAGCAAACCCTGAACATTTGCCATAATACACATAAATACTATAAGAAAGGAATTGGCAGTAGCGGGACACTGCCAGGGCGGGGGGGGGGGGGTGGCACATAGCATCAATAAGTGTCCTTGGTCTTAAACCAGGTGAAGGGAGGCCCAAACTTTACCTGTATGATGACCACTCGTATACCTAATCCTGAATTGTACCTCACATCTTTCAAATAAATAAATAATAAATAAGGATTAAAGACAAAATGGGAGGAAAATGTAAGATCCTAGAAATAATGACTTTCTCAACCCTTAAAATTCAACTCTAGAATGTTAAGATTATTGGATGTTCATAAATTTTATTCATTTCTGTTATAGCTAAGTATTCTCGGCAATGGATGCTCAGCAAACAGTTCAATACACACCTGATGTCTCTCTTGTTGACAATATTTATAATTGCAGCTTCTAGAAAATATGTTTTATTTTGTTACAATCAAAGTTCAAACTGAGTTATTAGAGGAAATAAGGTGAGCAGTGATCATATCAATTTGGCATCTGGACTTTAGGGATAAGACCAACACTTTGAGATCAAAACCAGACTGGAGCAAAATAATGTGGTACATATACACGATGGTACATACACACAGTCTTATAATTGTGTTATCTGTATGAAATGCTAGACTGATAGCAGAATGAAGATAGCTCAAATTTTAGCAGAAAAGATGTTCACTGAAACTGATTATAACATGTATATTAAAGGTCCTCTAGTCACATAAGTATTGCTAGCTACAAAATAAGAACCAGGTCTTCTGTTTCTATGCATGACCTGCCTTGGTAATATAGAAATGTCCACCCATCTACAAATATGTATTAGTTTCTACTATGTGTCAGTGTTCTAACCACTGGGAATATAGTAATGGAAATATATACTCTCCTTCCAAAAAATTTTGTCTAGCCAAGGATTTTTAAGAGAGAGAAAGAGAAGAGAAATGGAGAGAGAGAAACTAAGTTGCATGTGCAAAAATTAGAAGCACCATTAGAAGAATAATTTCCTTCTTCTTGGTCAACTTTGCTCTCAGAATACTTTAGGGTAAAAGGAACACATGCACTTAAAATTCAAAGGTGTGAGAATAAATATACAAGTAGAATTAACTTGTGCCTGTATGTGCTGAATTCTTGGTACAATATACTTTTACGGTTACTTGATCATTAGTTCAGGAGCAAATTGGTAATTGATATCCTAGACACTTTGACATCATTGTGTTTGCTTATTTGCTAAAGGTCAAGTAAGATCAATCTGGAAATACATTCTCCACGTGCTCAATTTTTGATAAGCCTTCCCCCACATTTTGTTCCTAAAGAATGGCTTATTCAAGTGCAAGTTTACAAAATATTTGTCACATGGTTTTTTTCCCCCTTAAAATGTTTGAATTTCCAAGTGAGGACCAAAGGGAGACCTAAACTTTGCCTGTACAGTGACCACTTGCATACCTAATCCTGAATAGTGCTCCACATCTTTCAAATTAAAAAATAAATAGATAAAATTTTTAATAGTATATGTACAAAAAAAAGTCTGATTTTTGGTTTCATCAATCTGCAACTTAAATCTCAGCTCTTAGTCATGGTCACTCTTGATTCAGTTTTCCATTAGGAAGTAATAATATATATATTTTTGAGGTGGAGTCTTACTCTGTCGCCCAGACTGGAGGGCAGTGGCACTCTCCTGGCCACCGCAGCCTTGACCTGCTGGGCTCTGGTGATCCTTCCGCCTCAGCCTTCCAAGTAGCTGGAACTACAGGCACACACCACCACGCCCAGCTAATTGCTGATTTATTGTAGAGATGAGGTCTCGCCAAGTTGCCCTGTTGGGTCTCGAATCCACAGGCTCAGGCAATCCACTTGCCTCGGCCTTTCAAAGTGCTGGGATGACAGGCTGAGCCACCGAGCCCGGCAGGAAGTAATAATAAATTATAAAGTTTATACGAAGCCGAAGAAATGAGCAAGTATCTCCCAAGTCCAAGATATTGACTGTGCTACTTCTTATTTCTAACTCTAAGAATATATGTTGCTGCACGTTTCCATATGTTTTTGAACAGTATCTGTTTATGTCGGGCATTGAGCACATTGCTGGGAAAATAAGGGTTAGATATGGCCCTCGTCTTTATCAAGATCACACCAAACATGGAGAAACTAAAGACATAAGCAGGAAGGTAAGATGCAAAGTGACTGATGAAGCTATGCTCCCAGTAACATAGATCATAGCAAGGAAATTAACTGTTTCTGAGTAAAAGGGTTCCAAATTTTTCAAAGAGAAGGCATGTCCCCACCCCTTCAAAAATTAGAGGCTCACCAGGTAGGAAAGAGGTAGAGGCCAATATTGGCCAATTTATAAAGATTTAATTAAATGCATAGGTAGTTATGAATGGTCCAGAATGGTTAGAGATAGACCATTAAATGAACACTAAATGCAATGATTCGCAGAAGCAAATTTATTTATTTATTTACTTGAGTTAAAGTCTCACTCTATCGCCCAGGCTGGAGTGCAGTGGCACACTCATGGGCGCCGTAGCCTGGACCTGCTGGGCTCAGGAGATCCTTCTGCTGCAGCCTTCCAAGTAGCTGAAACCACAGGCATGCACCTCCACACCCGGCTAATTTTTATTGTTATTATTATTTACTGTAAGAGATGAGTTCTTGCCAAGTTGCCAGGCTGGTCTCGAACCCATGGGCTCAGGCAATCTTCTCACCTTGGCCTTCCAAAGTGCTGGGATTATAGCCGTGAGCCACTGCACCCGGCCAGCAAATTTCTTAATAAACAGAAGACAAGTTGCTCATGACTAACTCTTCTATGTAATAGAAACATGTATCATCTTTTTGAAACTTTAGTCTTTTACAAGGACCTTGATTGTATGGATAATCTTTAGCATATACCTACACGCTATCATATTATCAGTATATATAATTATAATTTAATGGTACCACCCTGTTTTACTTTTATGATGACTTCTCTCTTCTAAAACTAGGAGTCTTCTGCCTAAAAAATTATCTCTGTGACTGCTATAGGGTTACAAAATGCCAAGGTTGTCAATCTCTTTCTGCAAAAATTTTTATTATATTCAAAATTTAGAGGAAGAGTTCATTTAGGTCAAGATATTTATTATTTTTTGGTATACAACATTTATATTTATTTTACTGACCCAATTCACTTGTGTTTTCTATTATCTAACCCAAATATCTTATATTGGTTTATTTTCTTCAAAGTGCATTGGTATTTTCTACCACCTACGTAGGAGAAATGAAAAGCAAGGAGAAAGTAACCCAAGGAAAAGAACTGAAAAAAAAAAAAGAAAAGTTTTTATTTCTATGTTTAATAGATCTCTAAAGCTTCCAAAAAATTCCCACAATCTATCTCCTCAGACAGATCAAGGAGGCATTATAAGAAACCCACACCAGAAAGAAAATGTCAAGGAAACATCACAGATATAAAACAGATTTTTTTCATGGGCAAATCTTTTCTAGGACATTTTTTCTATAAATGTCCAGCACTTGCCGTGTGCAGGTGATCTTGACAAATAATTCAGGCACAGAAATTCTAGAATGTTAAAAATCTGATTTTTGATATATCTTTTTCTATACAAGTGAATTGTAAATTCAAGTTAAAATGCTGATAAAGTATATATCCTTAGTTTTAGCTTCTGTCATTTGAACATGGAGAATTTAAATGTCAATACAAATGATTTTATAAATATGCAATGCTTCGGAAATCACAAATTCTGAAGTTTTTGAATGCAAAGAGATGTCAGCACTCTTAAAGGTTCTAAAATACGTCATTTGCCCCTATTTCTGTTCCATGGTTTTATGATAACCATTTTAAGTAGCTAGAGACCGTTACTCTAAATTGAGTTTCTCAGAAAGGGATTTTTTTTAAACCATAATAACAACAAAGTTATTACTAAAGAGAAAGGATTTATTCCCCAAGTTGCTTTGCAAAAGTCAATCATGCCTGCAGAGGAACTTGATTAATGGTGCATAATCTACAGATGTTATGGAAGCATTGTAAGTGAGAATGTTAATTATCTAACTTTTTAGCAGAAAGATAAGAGTTTAACCTTTAGAAAAAGAAAGACAGGACTAAATAACTCATGGGAATTAGTAATGGGATAGTGAGCTTTTTATATTCACGATGGCAACTGAAATCCATCCCAGATGACAACTGACAGAAACACATGAACATCAGTTTTTTACCAAGGCTGACACATAAAGAATTGGCAGACTCTTCAGCCCCATCCTAGGCTAGAGCCTACATCTCTAAAGCACTCAAGAACACCAGCATGCACATGGAGGGCATGTATTCCTATGGGTTTACTTGGAGAAATTGAACCCCTAAGAAAGACTCGCCTAAGAAAAAATCACCGAGCTACCAGAACTCTAAATTTTCAGGCTACTCTATAATACAGATATTTACGATAAATCATAGCTTTCCCATAATCTAATGCATGTGATTGGGAGACTATCTTGTATTTGTTTGTTTCTCATTTTGGAAAGATAGACACATTTTTAAAAAAATAAAAGTTCACGAAAATGTTTATATGTACCAATGCTCAAATTTCCTTTTCTGCCTGAAATCAAAGATAATATAAAACAAAGAATGACAGGAGCCATTCAGCTTAATTGTGTAATGCAGAAAGGCCAGAAAGACATTTCATGTTAGCAATATGTAATATTTCTCATGAAATCTCGATTCATTAAGTGCTAGCCCTTTCTAATTGAAGTGGACAAGACCAGGAACATAAGACCTTCAGACACAGGCCTTCCTAGAAAATGCTTCCTGAGTATTCATTAAGGAACGCTCTTCTTCTACTTTTTAAAATTGTGCTGTTCTTTAGACATTGGGTCCTCAGCCTTTTCTCTCTTGCTCCGCATGTAGCCAAGGCCATCTGATTCTTGCTAAACTTTCAACCAACACAGATCCATTGGTGACTTTCAAGTCAATATGTCCGATGACGTTTAATTTGCACCTCAGGAGAGCGTCTTCAAATGCCTAGTGTATATTGCAAGTGTGACTCCCAGGTTACAAAATCACACATCCCAAACAATAAATAAATAAATAAATAAATAAATAAATAGTATTTATTTTTCATAGTTGAACTTGATTTCGGTGTTAAGAACCTCTTCCACTTGATAATGAAAGCATAATTGAATAAGTAGAGGGAGCAATCTTCCTTCTCCCCAGACGTGCTTTTAAATTCTGGGGCCATGGAAGGGTTGGAGGTCATCTGTTTAAGTATTCACCCTGTCGTTTGCTGAGATGTTCCTCTTCCTGGTTGATACTTTGTTCTTCAATCCACAGAAATCAGCGCTGCCACCTCCTCTTTCCTAACTTTATTAAGCTCAGTCCTCTGTCAGACAACAGGAGACATCCTAGGGCAGGTGTGAAAAGCTCTTTTCTTTTGCCATAGCAAACCTCTATGGCTATGGGGTAGTCTGTGATGCCCTCTCTGACTTGTCTACCTCGACATAGCAGGGGAAGATGCCTTCTACTCTCATCCTTGTTTTTGTGAGAGAACACTGTGATCTACCAAATCCCCAGACTCTCAGGCTGAGCAAGAACAGTCCCTTTCTTTCCTTTCCACGGCCCATAAAATTTTTCTCTTGTCTAGGGAAGAGAAAAGAGTTGCAGAAAAGAAATATTTGATGCTTTTTCATGATGCATGTCTGTAAGATCTTTCTTTATAACTGGGCCTAAGCTTGCAGAAACAAACTTAAGGATTAACTCTACTGATTTTCTTTACATGGCTCATCTCTTACCTCTCTTGTGGCTGCGAGGCTGGAATCGTGATGCCGCCTGAGAAGACCACTGGCTCCAGGAGAAAAATTGAAAACATCAATTACATCTCAAAACATTATCCTACCTCATTATCCCCTTTCTACATATCTTCCGCAGATAACATATATTTGTAGACGTAAAACTCATCATCTTCCACCCAAACCTATCAATTTCCCATGTGCATATCACAGTGAATGGTGTGAGCGTTCAAACAAAAACATCTAAGCAGCCCAGGAGGCCTCTGCAGCTCTCGCGATGCAGGGGGTAACACTGTCCTAGTCATTCAAACGTGGTGCTGGATCTCTGATCGGTTTCCTGTTGACTCTCCTACAAGACAGACTGTTTGTTTTTCCCCTTACCCTTTTCTGCCTGGACTATTGCAATAGCTCTAAACTAATCTCAACTCCCTTCTCCTAGTCACCTTCATGAAACATATTTCCTCTAAAAGATACCAAACAACTCTGCAAATATTCACATTTCACGGGAAACTCCACTCTCCTCAGTCTCCATCTAGTTCGTTGCTACTCGATTACTTGAACGGAGGTGACATCCAACTTCCTCTATTGATACAACTTGTCTGGTGGCTCTAATTCTGGGCTCTCTTTCTCCATACCCAGATCAGTCTTCCCTTAATGTTTTTTCTTATCTTGTGAGTGTGGTCTTTATCCTACGGAACATCCCATACGACTCACCATTTTATTCTTCTGGGTGTGTCTGTGTGTGTGAGTGTGTGTGTGTGTGTGTGTGTGTGTGTGTGTGTGTCTGTATCCGTGTGTGTTGTGTGTAAAATCAGTTTTTAAAGGCATTAATTAACGCCATGGAAAACACAAACATTCTGGGGGGAAAATAATTAACGATTCTAAATGGCTCAGCAGTAAATAGTGTTTACACAGTCACCATAATGTAAGTATCTTATATTCATCATCCCAAATGACAATACAATTGCCAGGGATAGAAAAATCTGTGGGAAAGTAGATGACTGGGATGAAAAGATAGCATTGAAAAGTGAGAAGGAAGGAGAATATGAGTCTATCATCTGGAGATCTAGAAGAATGTGCCAGGGCTCTGAGGACATGGAACAATTTGAGGGGTGTCTAGGGAGCCTAATTTTTGGGGGGTTCTTGTGTTTGTTTATTTGTTTCTGAGATAGGGTCTCTCTCTGTCACCTATAGCTCACTGCAGCCTCGAACTTCTGGACTCCAGGGATCTTACCATCTCAGCCTTTCAAGTAGCTGGGACTACAGGTGTACACCACCAACCCCAGCTAATTTTTTAATGTTTTGTAGCCACAAGGTCTCGCTATGTCACCTAGGCTGGTCTTGAACTCCTGGGCTCCTGTGATCCTCCCACCTCAGCCTTCCAAAGTGCTGAGATTATAAGCGTGAGCCACCACACCTGGCAACTTAACGGTTCTTGAGCAGACGTTCACAACCTACCTTCCCACCATCACCTCCACTGCCAGTCTCTAGTGTGAGCGGACGTCTGAGTCTGTTAGTAATTATCTAATGAGATCAAATGGCTTGTGGTCCCTCCCACCATGCAGGATTCGGCCTTCTTGGCTCTGCTGTGTCTGGTGCCACTCATCCTGCTGTTTTCAGCCTAAAACTCTTTTGCCTCTGGATCTGCTATTGCCTCCTCTCCTATTGTCTTTGTCCCAGTAGGTTTAAGCCTTTCAAATATATAGGGGAGGGTGGGTTAAAAATATGCATATACATTTTAAGTCTGAGTTTCGCTCAAAAGAAGGCGTTAATCAAATGAATGCTAACATCATCATGTGACAGGCAGGACAGTCCAAGAAAATGAGGGAAGCACCATTGAGAGAATGTCACCACCACCACAATTTAAGTCAACTTCGAAAAGTAATACATAGACAACATTTCTTAAAAGGTGCATATATTTTTGACACCCCCTTATATATTTACAGAGCTGAGAGTGGGCCCTTCAGCTACAGAAGAGATGATACTAATATTCAAACTGCCTTTTCTCCCTGTGATTTCTCTCATCGCTTCCCAGAGTTCTCCGGTCACTCTCATTCACAAAACATCTTCCCTTCAGGTAACTAAGCTGTCCAGCACAGATAGCAACAAAACTCGGAACTTCCTATGACTCTGCGGTCGTCCTACCACTCAGCTCTGGCGTTCTGCACGCTGGACCGCGCGGTGAGTGGGATGCATGCTTGGCCTGTTCTTGGCTTGTCTTCTGTTTCCCCCAATCCATCACTCAGCTCCCACAGGGCTGGGAAGGGGGAATGGAAAGACAGGTAGAGAGCACAGAAAGTCTTGCTTTACTGGCTCCTGGTACTTCAGGCATCTGGGGTTGGTGTTCTCCAGACCAGTACTATCAAAGGTGAATCTTTCTTTCATGGATGTTTTGTACATTCTTTAGAAGACACCACCCTCTCCTCAGCCACACATCCTGGGAACATCCAAACATGCTCACCAGACACAGGAGAGCTCTCCTCTGTGGTGTTGCTCACGCCCCCTCCTCAATCTCTGGCAACCCACCTGCTCAGACTCTTTCTCTGGACCCCGTGGTTTTCCCACCAAGCCTTCAAGCACAAAGTTATCTCTCATGCCCATGGCCTTCCGTAACTACTCGGGTGGGCAGGTGACTTCCAGGACAGCCATGTCAAACACTTGGCGGGCAGGTGACTTCCAGGACTGTCACGTCTCTCCACTCTCCCACGAGAGCAACTCCCCAGACCTAGCCTTCGTCTTTAGGGTTTTCCAGGAATGGGCCAGGCCCCACCTTTGGTGCCTAAAGATGTAGGTGACCCACGTCAAGCTCTCCCAGGCCTCCCATTGATGAGCCTCAGATGCAGTGTGAAGAGAGAGAAAGGCACCTTATTTTTTCTTCCATGAGTGGTGAGGTACTACTGGGATGCAAAAAAAAAAAAAAATCTCCAAAGAAAATGTGTCTTATTCTCTACAATCTCAGCACTTTATTTCCCCAAGTGGGCACTGGGCTGAAAATTATCAAACCAGCTTGAGGCATCTCCTCAGCAAGTTGCAAGTGGTCTGGAGCTTCATTTTGGCAGGATTTGCTCCCTCTGGTTTCTTTCTCTTCATCTTGGTGCTTCAAACGTGAGATACTAAACCATCTCCACTTCCTATTCCCCGCTAACCAGCCACCTTTAAAAAATCATGCATCCCCCATAAAATGAGAATATTGACCTTGATGATCCATGGGAGTCTTCTTGCGTGCAAAAAAACTGGAGTTTTATGCATAGACATTGTGGAAATTTTTACCTGTGCTTACCTGACAGGCAAAAAGTATCAACACAGGAGTACTCCCAGAAAAAGGCTTACTTAGATATTATTTGTAGACTTTGTCTTCGTTTAAAACTTTGAGATCAAATAATGAAACCAAGTGTTGGCTAAGATTTGGAACACCTGAAATACTCATGTATGGCCAGTGGGATATAAAGTCATACTATTACTTTGGAAAACCATGTGATATCATCAAGTCAACCTGAACATGTGTGTGGTCTCCAGCACCATCGTCTCTCATGGGCCTTGTGTACTAGAGAAACGCTTGCACAAATGTGCCAGGAACACACACTGAAATTTCATGGTAGCATGTTTGTAAGAGTGAAAACTGGAAACAGAAGGAAGTCCATCAGCAGTAGAAGAAATACAGGAACTGGGCTATTTTATGCAGTGGGATCCTATACAGAAGAGAATATGAGTGACTCACCGCCTAGACTAGTATGGATGGATCTCTATAACATTGAGACAAAAAAAAAGGCAATCCACAGAGGAGAACACACTGTATGATTACATTTAGACAAAATGCAAAACTGGCACAAGCAAAAAAACATATAGTGTTTAAGAGTGCATAAAGGATAAAACCAAAAAATGAACTCAAGGGCATGTCAAGATTAAAATGGGTTGTTTCTGGGTTTGGGAGAGAGGTGTGGTCAAGTAGTGTGTGCAAGGGCTTTGAGGGTCCAGGAGTTAGGATCTAAATGTGAAAAAAAAAAAAGAAACCGCTTCAGAGGTTTACCTCACAGAAAATGTGATCAGAAGCCGGGCTCGGTGGCTCAGCCTGTAATCCCGTGCCTTTGGGAGGCTGAGATGAGTGGATTGCCTGAGCCCGCCGCGGGGTTTGAGACCCGCCTGGGCAAGCGAGACCTCATCTCTACAATAAATCAAAAAAATTAGCCAGGCGTGGTAGCACGTGCCTGTAGTTCCAGCTACTCGGAAGCCTGAGGCGGAAGGATCGCCGGAGCCCAACAGGCCGAGGCTGCGGTGGCCGGGAGCAGACACTGCACTCCAGTCTGGGTGACAGAGTGAGACTCCAACTCAAAAAAAAAAATGTGATCAGAAAATACCAACGTGGGTGATGGAATTGCTGAGGCACCAAATAAGAGACTAAGGTGATACAGACATCAGCAAGAGGGGGCCTCCCAGGATCAGTGAGGGAAAGGGACACCCTGGCTTCTGCCTGCTTCCTGCCTTCCAGCCTCCTGACTTGGTTCACTCTGGCCTGAGGGGTACAGGGGACCTGGGGGTAACGTAACTGGCAAGGGCCATCCCATTGTGATACACAGCGCCAAATCTGTGTGCCAGTAGTCCCAGGACAAGCACGCTGGAAAGGCAGGTTCCTTTCCTTAAGCGAATGGTGAGTACACAAATGTCCCTTTTGCTATTATTCTTTAGAGTAAGCATATACCTGTACATGTTCTTTTTTGAGCACGATATACCTTGCAATATATGCTTTTAAATTAGTCCCCTCTGGGCATGGGGAGAAATGTTTTCCTTGGTGTGTGATAGCAGTAATTTTGGTATAGGGCAGAGATATATGAACTTTCCAGACTGAACTTTTTTTCAATAGCATTAGATCTTTTAAAATTCCAATCAGTTTCCACATCAGTAAAATGAACGCAATAATATCTCCTCTGTAGAGTGATATTACATTCCAAGGGAGACAGAAGGCATGCGAGGCCGAACATGGTGCCTGGCGAAAGGTAGACCCTTCTTGAAAGGGAATGACCAAGCCCTTTTTCTAACGCAGCCATGGAAAGGGCTGGTGAGGCTATGTCTGATTTCAGACTTGGTCAGAAAAGAAGAAGTAGGCATACATATTCTTTTGTGTTCTTTTCTCTTTTTAAAAAAATTTTTATTATAAAGATATGGGGTACATTTCAGGGTTAGGTATATAAACATTGACCATGCAGGTATCCTTAAAGAAGGTAATCACACGCTCCCATGAGTTTTCAGCATTGTATTCATGCTCTGCTCTGCTACTGGCATATTCCAAAGCAGGAGCCAACACAAAGGAGGACAGCAAGAAGACTGCTGTTCTAGTGCCCATTGTTCAAGGGATTCAAGGCCGACATATGCTAAGCACATGAGGAAGCTTGGCCATCCCTCCTGAAAGAAAAGATGTACAAGGAAGCGAGAGAGACTTAAAAATCACTCCCCATAAACAATGGCAGGAATGTGTAGTTTATGGAGAGCTGAAATAATCCCACAGCAGTGCAGTGAATTTTCATTGATATGTAAGTGGTTGCCTATTATTTGCAACAATGAAGAGGACTAATTTAACACAAGAATGTCGCAGGAGAGGCAACACCGGCTTAATAATAGGTTCATTCTCTGCAGGAGCTCCTGTGACTAAGGAGGGGAAGTCAGGAATGTTGGGAGGTGAGAAAGGGAAGGCAACCCACGTGGCCTTTTGGCTTGGAAGTCAATTACACGGTTGTGCCAAGAAACCGATTGGGTGCCCTACTGCGAGTCAAGAGAATGACTCCAACCTGACAGAGTGCAAAAGGTAAGGGCTGGAGAGAGCTGGCAGACCTAGGGGTCTCCATCGCTGGCTGTTACCTTCAGAGTGTCACTGGCAGAAGATGAAAATGGCCCCAGGCTCGCACAGCAGAAGGGCACAAGCCCCATTTGGGCACAGCGGCAGCGGGGAAAGGAAAGGTGGGCCCTTCCCTGGAATCCAATTTGTTAAAGGAAACTGTACATTCTGAGAAACTATTTACCTTGATTTGGAAATTAGTGGTTGCCTTGGCAACACTCAAATCCCATGAGGCGCACACACACACAGTGCTCATTTCAATTCATGGACACCTTCGTGGGTGAGGAATGCAAACAGTAACTGGAGCCTTCCATTTGGTGTGCCTCTGGTAGGAAATGAGACATTTTCTGGCCCCTAAAAATGGCCTGCGACGAGCACCCACGTGTCAACTCCATTACTGCACCAGGGGATGTAATGCCGTCTTCCCATAGGGTCTCCAGTGACAGTCCCATGCAAGCCTGAGAGGTCGGTGCCATGAATCCATTTTACAGATGAGAAGTGAGCCACAGAGAGGTGACACAACTTTCCCGGGGTCGTCCAGTGGCGATTTGAGGATCTGATCTCAAATCTGGCTGACTCCAAAATTCCATGTCTTTCAGCATTTCTCTCGTGGTTAAGAATAATGCAAGCTTTTATTATTATTATTATTTTAAAGATGTGAGGTACAATTCAGGACTAGGTATACAAGTGGTCATCGTCCAGATGAAGTTTGGGCCTCCCTTGGGTCCCCACTTCGCCTGGATTAGGATAAGGTGTCCTTACTGACATTGTGTGCCCCCCCCTCCCCTGGCGGTATCCCACTACTGCCAATCCCTTCCTTATAGTATTATGGTAAATGTCCACTTATGAGTGAGAACATGTGGTGCTCGGTTCTCCCTTTCCAAGAAGAGTAATACAAGCATTTAAACCTGCAAAGTGCCTTGGGCTGTCCTGCCCAACACTCTCAGTTAAAACCTCAGGAAACAGAGTCACAGGAAGGCCAGGAGAGTGGCTTGAGATCACCTGGCCAGTGCCGGCAGAGCTGGAAAGAGAATCCAGGCATCAGGACTCCATTGCAGCACCGTGTGTTGAAGGGACCCTCTGAGCCATCCGAGCTGTGACACTCTGTGTTCGACCATAACTCACGCATCCTGCCTTAAAAGATGCACCGTGCATGGTTGTTGAATGAATGAAGGGATCCATGGCACCTCACTAACCTCACCTCTGTTCTGACCCCGGGGTATGACCACCCTCACCTGCAACAGGAGAAGAAAGTGTTTCCATATTCTGCACGCAATAACCAGAGAAGACCGACACCTTGACCCAATTCCAGTGCATAATTGCTCCAGTTTTAATTTCTTCACAGAGCAGCAGTTTTTATTTTTGGAGGAATGGGTAAAGGTCTTTTACTCGACCCTAACTATCTTGTACTTGGAGCCTCATAAGGATTTGATTGGGGTGTCCATACAGGCAAAGGTGTTCCCGAAAAAAGAAATTGATGTTCTGTAACAGGGCTTCTCGAAAATGTGACTTCAATCTACATCTCTCAGGGATCATATCCAATGCAAATTCTGACCTAGTAGGTTTGGGGTGAGGCCTGAAGGCCTGTATTTAGAATAAATTCCCAGGAAATGCCAACAGGGCTGCTCTGTGGACCACACACTGACACAGGGCCCTTCGAAAGGTGTGTGACAGAGGAGACACTTGTGTCATGAAGCAGTTCCTCTTACATCTTCCTGTAGGTTGCCGTTGTCCTGCAGACTTCTATCAATGAATGACCAATAAATTGAGTAATGCTTCATATTTCAATGCTACACATAAACTTTATCACCATCTACCCCTTCCCATCAGAAAGATCCTGACTTCCCAAACTATATGAGACTCTAAAATATTCCAATATGTAAAGGAAGAGCTGGGCATGGTGGTATGTGCCTGTAGTCCCAGCTGCTCAGGAGGATGAGGCAGTAGGATCACTTGAGCCCAAGAGTCAAAGCCAAGTCCAGCCTGGACAACATAGCAAGACCCTATTTTTATTTTTAAAACCCTGCACATATATTATTTATATATAAAATATATATGGCATAAGTGTTGATCAGAAAGAGTAGTAAGTTGGCTGGGTGTGGTGACTCATGCCTGTAATCCCTGCTCTTGAAGAGGTTGAGGCAGGAGGATTGCTTGAGCCCAGGAGTTCAAGACCAAAAAAACCAAAAAATTAACTGAGAGTGGCGACATGCACATGTAGTCCCAGATACTCAGGAGGCTGAGGTAG
>CAUYQG010068658.1:0-18481 GCA_963574415.1 Tarsius wallacei
CTCAGCCTGTAATCCCGCGCCTTGGGAGGCTGAGGTGAGTGGATTGCCTGAGCCTGCGGGTTCGAGACCCGCCTGGGCAACTTGGCGAGACCTCATCTCTACAATAAATCAAAAATTAGTGGGCATGGTAGCGCGCGCCTGTAGTTCCAGCTACTTGGAAGGCTAAGGCGGAAGGATCGCCGGAGCCCAGCAGGTCGACGCTGGGGTGGCCGTGAGCCTGTGTGCCACTGCACTTCAGCCTGGGCAATGGAGTGAGAGTCCAACTCAAAAAAAAAAAACTCCAGTCAAACCACATCTCCCCTGGGAATGGAATGGACAGAATGCTCTCAAAGAATAACTGGTTGCCTTTCCAGGAGATGGAGTTGTGTATTATTACCGTCTAGAGGCTGCAGGGACTCATGGGAGCCCCGTCTACCTGGCAGCATAACCATGGCTCCTAGTACTGGCACTGGCTTCAGCACCTAAGCTGCGATGTCCCTTCGCACCCGTAGAGCTGAAGAACTAAATCAGAAAAGCTGCTGTCTTCCTTGACTCTTAAAATCAGGTGCCAATGCCCTCTGGGGAACACGGAGTCATCTGAGTAACTGATTCTTTCTCCTGCAAGGGTCAAAACTAACCTTTGACTTACGCCTCCCATAGGGAAACACGCAGTTCCCACGTAGAATACGCCCTAGCAGAACAAAACGGAATGCCTCAGATTTTATTATTCCAGAGAGCATGCTTATAGGAATGAACAGTTGGTTCCCCTTACCAAAACGCACCCCTTATAGAAATGAGCAGTTCAACCCAAATCCACTTGTAGCAAAATACCACAACTTACTTGTAGAGTTTAAAACCTAGAGCAGCCGGACTCGGTGGCTCAGCCTATCATCCCAGCACTTTGGGAGGTCGAGGCGAGTGGATTGCCTGAGGCTGTGGGTCTGAGACCAGCCCGGATGAGACCTTGTCTCTACAATAAAATAAAAAACTAGCCGGGCCTGGTAGTGCGCGCCTGAAGTTCTGGCTACTTGGAAGGCTGAAGCGGAAGGGTCGCTGGAGCCCAGCAGGTCGACGCTGAGGTAGCTGTGAGTGTGCCATGGCACTCCAGCCTGGGTGACAGAGTGAGAGTCCAACTCAAAAAAACAAAACAAAACCTAGAGTAGCAGCCAATCTAAGCAATAACCACCCACCCAGACGTCTCTAGCTCAGGGCTCTGTCCTCTCCCTGCAGCTTCCAGGCCAGCAGAGCCGGGCTTACATCCCCAAGTCCACCCGGTAACTTCCTTGCTCCCATGAGTCCTTTGTCTTGAGAACTGGTACACCAGCAAGAGGCGACGATAGCTGGCATCACTTAAAAAAGAATGTCCCCAAACCAGAGAGGCAAGGACTGCTCCAAACACTCTCCCATCCTAGAGACTCAGAGGTCAGCTCCCTGCTTGCCTGGCAAGCAGGGCCTCACAGCAAGCCAAGACGGCCAGCCGCGACGGCCGGCAGAGCACGCGAACCCAGGATCCGTCGAGAGAACTGAGAGGAGCCGCGAGGTCCCGCAAGCACAACGGCCACTTCACGCGTCAGCAACATTCAAGCCCACCTTCTCAGTGACCAGGTGCGTGGGTCGCGTAGGGCCGGCGCTGACCTGGACGCCTGACACCCGGGCACTTCTCCCCGGAGCCCCCCCAGGTGTCTCGCCACAGCCACTCAGCGGGTGCCCTGTCTGCTGCTGAGTCGCATCTCAAGGACGAGCATGCCAAATAAGTGTGTTATAAAATTTATTTGTGTAAGCATTCAGACATCTGTAGGTGGGAAAGATGATATGCAGATTCCACTACAAGGCGCAACAGAAAATCGTACTGGAAAGGACGGGACACCTGGCGCAGACCGGCAGTGGCACGACTCCGACGACTGTGGGACGAGAGCGCTTCATCGGGGGAGTGAAGTCATAATTTAAAGCTTCGTGAGGCGAGATATGTTCCAATTTAAAACACTAAGAAATAGTACCATCGACGAAAAAGGAAATCAACTTCTAAGTGTACCAAAAGGGTCCTAGGGCAGACGAGAGGAAAACCGCGTTTGCTGAGGTACAAACAGGAGTGTTCCGTGAGGGGCACTGATTATTATTCATGACAAACCCTGCAAATACAAAATAAAACCCAAATCACTGGTCACATAATCCAAAATTTACATGTAGTAAAGGCAAGGCAATAGACTCAAGTTATGGCCTGTCGAATATTTACTCCACTGACATTATCTACAGAAGCACTTGGCCAGTTTGTACACAGTGATTCCTTCAGCACGCCGAAAGGTTTCCGTAAAAATGACGCTATATACAATCTGTACACCGGTCCACCAGCACGCCCTCCATCTCCCAGAGGGAGTGGTCAACTTAAAGCAGGATACCTGAGGTTTCATGTCTTTAGTTGCCTTATCATAATCCCAAATATACACGTCAGGGTTGGTTTGCGTTTTAAAGACACTTTCCTTGAATATGTGCATTATGGCTAAAATTAACAGCAAGGATATAAAACGGAACGGCCGCCTGAGGGCGCTGACCCTCCCACCGCATCTGAGAGACTTCATCTGGCCGCGGCCCGGCGAGGCCCGTGTGTCCCTGGGCGGGCGCCCCCGGCGCCGGGGGCCCTCGACGGCGCACCTCTTCAGTGGAGTCAGCAAAGGCTCTCGTTGACTTTTAAAAAGGAGGAGGATGTAGAAGAAGAGAGAAAAATAAAACCCCCAGTGCCGAAGGAATTTCAGTGGGATGATGGTCCTCCACTTAGAGAATATCTAGGGGGAGAGAGAGAGAGGAGTCAGCAAACGGCACCCCCGAAGCCCCGCGCAAGATGCAACAACCCAAACCCCGCTGTTTGCGAGAAATTCCAAGTCACACAGAAGTAAGTGGAGCAAACATCAACGGGTTAATAAGTCTAGTTTTTCAAAGAATTCATAGGATGCCAAGTCCACCACACCAGGGGGAGAGAAGGCTCGCTAGAAGCCCAACCTCGCCTGCGCACAATTTACTTACGTAGCAAATCCTCACATGTACCCCCAACTCTACAATAAACACTAAAAGAAAAGAAAATTCACTTGTCACTACTGCCAACCAGAGCCAAGGTAATTTGAATCTATGCTCCCAGGTTGTACTTCTCAAGCTTGACCCAAATAAACTCCCTGCTTATATTTTTAAAAATAAAATAATGCATAAAAATTAAGAAACTCATAGCCAGATGCAGTGGCTCACGCCTGTAATCCCAACACCCTGGGAGGCCAAGGTGAGAGGATTGCCTGAGCCCACGGGTTTGAGACCAGCCTGGACAACTTGGTGAGACCTCGTCTCTACAATAAATAAAAAAATAAGCTAGGCGTGGTGGCACATGCCTGTAAATTCCAGCTATTTAAAAGGCTAAAGCAGAAGGATCACCTGAGCCCAGCAGGTTGAGGCTACGGTTGGTCATAAGCGTGCCGCTGCACTCAGCCTAGATGACACAGTGAGATTCTGACTCAAAAAAGAAAAAAAAATTAAGAAACTCACGATTCTGACACAAAAACTTCAGAGTATATAACAAAAAGTGAGAATGTATGTAGTCTCCCTGGAGAGGAGATGTGAGTAAAACAGTTCATGCCGCCCCTTTCCCTATAATCAATTTTTAAAACCGAAAATCAATAATATTCAATGATACAGAAGATTCCAAGGGTACACATACATTCCTGGTTGAGTGCAGGAGACCCTTTTTGGCCACAAAAACACTGATGTGGTCCAAGAACCCACCTCCTAGAAGTGCTTCAGAAATACAGTCCAAAGGAGGAGTGACATATTTGCACAAGGCTGTCTCTCAGAGTTTTTGTAATTAGGTTAATCTGGAAACAACCTGATGCCCAACCGTATGGGAAAAGTAAATTATGCAAACTGAAATAATAGAGAATACAAATCGTAATTATCTATATTTAAGCAGCATAGAAAATATAGACAAGTTATTAAGTATATACATAATTACAGGATGAATAACCCTTAGCAGAAATGCCTGGGCCCCAAAGCATTTCTGATTTGGGATTTGGAGATGCTTGCATTATACTTACCAGTTGAGCAACCCAAGACTGAAAATCTAAAATGCTTCAGTGAGCATTTCCTTTGAGCCTCCTGTTGGCACTCAGAAAGTTTCAGATTTGGCATGTTCAACCTGCATATGTGCACTCCACATGTAGAGTTTACATGCGCAATTTTGCTATCCTAAATAACAGAATGTCCTTAAGATCCGATCTGCACTATAATCTGCAGGTATGTGAGAAAATTAAATACATTTATGACCTGCGTATAGCAACAGAAGGCAACGCATCAAAAGCTCATCATAATATTCAAGCCATTATGGAGCAGGAGCAGTTTCCGTCTTCCAAGAATTTTACAACACCATCTCGCTTTAGACTACAAAAACGGGTGGGGGTGGGGTCCCCTCATGGCCAAGGTCAAAATGGATTCCGAGTCACAGGTCCAGGAGACGCGGCTGGGATGAATCTGATGGGACTTATCGCTCACATTCTAAGCTAGAGCTCCTCTTTTAAGGCATTCAAAATGCGCAGCCCGCTCCCAGAGAACAAATAGTTACAGAAGATCCTCTTAAAAGCACGTGTTGGTCACAGATCCCAAAATTCAATTTTCAAGAAATACGACTGACTAAATCATGAGATGAACTAATGCCATACAAAAGAATCCAAACATTAATTCAAACTCAGAAAGGCTTTGAAAACTCTTCAGACAAGAGTCATTTCTCATTTTTTCCAAGGTCATCCGCTGACAAAGCATGTTTGGGAGCAAAACTGGTAAGAAGCCTGAGCAACAGCCACCATGGTTGGGCATGCTATCAGTGAACGCTCAGGGCTGCAGATGCACGGAAGGAAGGCGTGGCTGCCATACCGCGCCTGCAGGGAGAAGATAAGCACCCCGTCAGTCAGGTCATCTGGGGACGGGGGAGGAGAGAGGGTGCGCTCATCACAGAGGGAAGAAAAACGAGAGAGAAGAGTCTTTTGACAAGGAGAACGAGCGAACGAATGGAGGTTATGCACCGTCAACCTCTCACTGGAAGTAACATTTTGAACCAAACATAAATGCAGGTAGTTGCAAACCCACACTCCAGTAAGGACGGCAGAGACTGGCCAGAATACCTTTTGGGCACCTACAATGTGTCAAGTCCAAACTGAGATGCACTGTCTGATGTAAAATACACAGCAAATTCCCAAGACTTAGGACAAAAAGGGAATGTAAAGTATCTTCTTCACTGATCACTGTTTGCACTGATTACATGTTGAAATCATCTTTTGGATGGAGCAGGCCAAATGTTTCACATTAAAACTAATTTCACTTGTTTCTTTTTACTTCTTAAAAATATGGCTGCTAGAAATGTGAAATTCTACGTGTGACTCCTGTCACGTTTCTACTAGACAGCGATGGTACAGACCAACATGCATGCTCAACTAAACAAAGAGGAACCGAGAGTAAGGGGTCCAGGGTGGGAAACACAGGCCACACGACCCACGCCCTGGAGCTGCTGGAGAAACCTGGTCAAGTCAAACAATCCTAACTTCAGGCAATTCTGGACAAGGTGCAAAGCACGTACTCCACACGTGGCACAACAAGAGAGAAAGCAAAACCCTGAGCAAGATACCCACATCACCAGCGTCTGGCTTGGCTCTATTTGATTTATTATAAGGCTCTTTTTAATGAGCAATGAGGGCCTAGAATGAGGTACAAAGTGACGCGTAGTTTTTGCGAGAAGTCAAAGTCTGTGTCTGAGTGGGCGTCGGGGTGACTTGGTTGTTCTGTCTTCCTTTATTCCTGTAGCTGTCATGTCGCTTTCAGCTTCGAAGTCGGGAGAGAGGTCACCCAAAGAGATCGCTGATTCCCCCAGGTACCTCAAGACTGAAGGCAGCTAAGTCCATCATTTCTATTTTCTATCCCAAGCCTCAAAGTGAGTTAAAAAGCGGAACCGTCTGTCGCTGAGGGCCCAAGTTCGGAGGACAAACCCGAAGGGTCAGGACTGCGCCTTCCCCTTGACGTCCCGCTGAGAGGGGCTCTTCGCGGGACGGCGGGCAGCCCCTTTGAGTGTCACTTCCAAGAGGCAGAGGGGACCCCATGTGCCCAAAACTTCTTCATGTGCTATCAAGCAGCCGTCTCAGAAAAGGCCTAGACTGCCCTTGCCACTGCGGGGGCTCGGCCAGCTTTGGAAGGGGTGCCAGCCTGGATGCCTGAAGAGGAATGTCAGAGCAGCGGCATGCCTGGCCCTCCCCGGAGCGATGGAGGACGGAGTGTGGAGGAGAGGCCAGGGGCAAAACACTCGCTGGCCAGCCCCTTCTGCCACCCCCAGATGCCACCAGACACCTGCACCTGCGCCAAAGGCAGCCGAGGGCCTGCCTTCACACTCATGTCCCCAAGACAAGCTGTGAAGACGGGCCGGGAAGGCCCAGGTTGTCACCCTACGGACTGCTCTCCCGGAGTCCAGGCAGCACGAGGGCCCCAGGCGGAAGCCGCAAGGCTCCCTCCCGCGCACAGCACACAGGGCCAACCAAGGAGAAGACCATGCCTGCCCATTCTCATCAAGCGCCGAAACTTCTGGCGCTTCCGATGCTTTACTCCAAAGCCTAAAACCAAATGGCCAGTTACATCTGGCTCAGGACTGTCGTTCTCTAATGATTGGCCTACGTAATTAAGAGCAGACAGGTCAACATCAACCTGTATTTCTGTGGCAGGAGCTACAGATGCACAAAGTCCTGCGGTCCTTCCCAGTAGTTTCCAGACTCAGATCCTTCACTTACGCTGGTTTCCATGATTCAGACTTAAGTCCTCTCTGATTTGACTCTGCTTCAACCCTGGGGCCAGGACGGTAACAGGAACAGACAAGAACAAAGCACACACGGTCCCCGAGTCCCGGCCTGGGTGCGGGGCTCCCCACCCCAGCCCGGGCTGAGGGGCCCCAACAGTTACCTCTGGAGCCGCCGCACAAGCTGGGCCACCATGGTGTCGGCGATGCCGGGGCACGCCTCCTCCGCCAGGAAGATGGCACCTCGCAGCTCTTCGATGGACCCCGAGTTCCCGCCGCATGCCTGGCTCTTCTCCTTCAGCTGCAAACACACGACGGGAAGAGCGGCGTGACGCACAGCCCAAGAGCCGAGCAGCACCGGTCTCGGGGCAGCGTGCGTGGGGAACACGACCCGGGCCCGGGGTCCCGGCAGCCGCCGGGTCACTCAGGATTCCTTTCAATGAAAACCTATTCAAAACAGACACTGGTGACTCGGAAGGCGGGAGGATGGGAGAGGGCGAGGGAGGGGAAAGGACCTTGTGGGCACAAGGGACACCACCCGGGGGACGGCACACTAAAAGCACAGACGTCACGACTTCACAGCCTGGTCATGTCACAGAACAGGGGGAGAGGAAAGCCAAGCAGCTGCCCTGGGAAGGGCCCGAGACAGGGCAGGAACAACGTCACGGCCCCTCCAGGCCAGCACGGACCACGCGCTCGCGGGGCCCCTTTCCACACCTAGCTGTGCTCTGTCCCCTGTTCTTTTCCTATTTCAACCTTGACCTTGCCCCAGAAGAGCAGTTGCACAGCCTATCAGAACATACTCTCGTTTCAGCCCTGACGCTGTGGTGTGGGCCACCCACAAGCTCGGCCCGAACGTCCACGGGTTGGTTCCAAAGCTCTAGCCAACGGCCTTTGTGATCCCAGGTGCTGTGGAAACGCTCGACCTCACGAGAACAAGGGGCAGCCCTGAATTCTGGGAACCCACAACGCCCCCCGGCATCTCCCTCGGTTGACGGTCACCCCAAGTCTCTGTCTGTAAAGGCCCCGAGTCCTGAGGGCAGGAGAGCCGCTCGCGCCAAGGCTCAGTGGGCTCAGGAATGGATGCATCTCGAGGAGCCGGTGCACCCGGAGTGGCAGCGGGGAGCACCCACACCCGTCTCCTCAGCGTCCTCACTCGTAAACAGCAGCGGCGGTCCTTTCTCGTGAGCTTGCAGGAGTATCATGGGAAACAATGCACACTAAACACTGAACTCCAGGCTCTCAAGTATCATCAGTAACACGAATCTACAGGAAAGATGCCCGAGAGTTTCCCTCTCTGTCAGCCGAGAAGATCCAGGATGTTATTGCATCTGGGACTAACCTAGACTTGGTCCTGAATAGTGATTCCCAGTGGCTTCTTCGTGGCGCCAGTCATCAACCAACAGCCTCCACGACAGACCCAGGGGAGTAATGAGCATCTAGAAACCCCAAGGGGCAACCTCCCAAGCCGCGAAACAAAGAGAAAACGGCCTCTCACAGACACAAATGCCCAGAAGAGCGACCAGCATGGCTGAGGCCAGGCAGCGGCACGGTGCGGGCCCCGCACACGCCCCATGGTGTCCACCTGACCTGGCGTGTTCTGTTCTTTCCAGCCATGCTGATGCCGCGGGAGGGGCCTTGGGCTCCAGCCACAGCCCTGCTCCCACTTGGCCCTGAATTTGCCAGGCTAGACGCCCTCAGATACGCCCAGGAGGGCAGCTGCTGGGCAGGGAAGCGGGTGGAGGCTTGGCACAGGTGCTGGAGGGAGGCTGGCAGGACCGTGGCAGGCTGGGCACAGGCACTTTGTGGCAAGGACAGAGGCAAAGCAGGTGAGGGGAAGGAGCTCGTGTGGCACCTCCCCCCGGTCAAGTGCCAGGACCCCCGACACAGTGCTGTGGAAAGCTGCTGGGCCCCATACAAGCAGAAGGTGTGCATGGTGACGCCCTGTAAATTACCTAAAGGGAGCCTCAGCCAAGAAAAGGTCACAAAAGGGGGTGACTTCCAACTTATTTTCAAATCTGTCACCAACCAGAAGAGCAATCTTCACTCTTATAAAACCTACTCGAAACTCTCTCAGGATGCAGTGTGCCAAGAGCCACCCAGGGAGGCCCCTTCCTGAGAAGGAGAGGGGTGAGCACTCGAGTCAGGCACAGGCTGGCCCACCATGGGACGGGACAGGGGACGGCCACACTGCACACGGAGAGGAGGGACTGCGGTGAAATGGGTGGCATGCAAAAGGCAGTGTCCAACCCCAGTGGCCCTCTGGGGAGCATGCTGCAGACATCTCAGGCCTGCCTTTGCTCGCTGTTTTGTTTTTTGTTTTTTTGAGTCGAGGTCTCTCCCTTCACCCACTCTGGAGTGCAGTGGCACCATTGCAGCTTACCACAGCCTCCACCTCCTGGGCTCAGGTGATCCTTCCACCTCAGCCTCCCGGGTAGCTGAGACAAGTACATACCACCATGCCTGGCTATTTTTTGATTTTTTGTTTAAGTGAGAAAGCAGGATTTATTGAGGGGACAGGAGAGCTCCCACAGTGGGAGGGAGGGGGGAGGATTTTGAGGAGGTTGTTGTTTTTGATTTTTTTAAGAGACGAGGTCTGGCCATGCTGACCAGGCCGGTCTCAAACTCCTGGACTCAAGCGATCCTCCCACCTCAGCCTCCCTGAGTGCTGGGACTCCAGGCGTGAGCCATTGTGCCCAGCCTGCCAACTTGTTTTAATGCCCCCGGCTCTTCCTGGCAACAGCACCACAGAAGTAGTGCCTCTCCACCCCCCACCACTCCCGAAAATGTCAGGCAGGTGTCTTACCTCTGCAAACATAGGAGAAATAATTGTAGATAAACACTGAGAGAAAGGCCTCTTTGGGATGTCTTTCATCTTGTGGGAGGAAAAAATAGGTCATCAGACGCAGTTCACATTGGCAATAATGCAATCAACCTCAGATCTGGACTGTCAAAGCCAGGGCTGATTCTACACATCACCCTGAGGACACATGCTATGCGCCTGCAATATCTGAAGACCATCTTGCCGTCTCTCATCGGACTTCGAAGTGTAATTTGCAGTGACACACAAAACCCATGTGGCTGGGAAACTGTGTCTGCATCCCATGTAGAAGGGACTTCATGTGGGCGCAGGCTGCACTGCATGGCACCATCGCGCTGCCCTCGCAGAAGCACATTTCTAATGAAAGCCCGGACATGGACATCAGACCAAGGCTGGCTGTTCCCAGTGGCTGTCGCAGGACCGAGGCCTAGTTTTCACGTCTGCAAGCTCCATCTGAATACCTCACACCTGAGCAAAGCAGGACTTGCAAAGCCACCAGGGACAACCATGGTAAACCCTAATGGAGACAAACTCCAGCCCTGAGCTTTAAATGTACACAGGCATCCACCAACTAATCAAAACTAAGGTTGACATAAGTACCAAATGCAAGGCATTTTTTTATAAGGTCCTTAAAACTCAATCACAAAATTCTGACATGTAACCCCAACATGCAAATTAGGCAGTCGTGTCAGAAGAGCTATGAAGCCGGTTCACTCGTGAAACCTGCCCCCCCACCCCCACCCCATCAGGGCCACATGTCAGGACATCCTGACCACAGCAGGGCTCAGGAGAGCAGGACAGAACATCAGGAACAGACTGGAGTCCAGATCTGAAGATTCTGGAGTCTGAATCTTTGGATGGAGAATCAGATAGAACTAAGCTTCTTGCTGTGTTAATGCCCTGACTGCACGACAGGCCACCCCAAGCCCACAGCAAGCTTCACCCAGAAGCGACTCCAAAATGTCACCGATGACAGGTGCTGGTCATTCTAGTATGCGCAAATGTACCTTATTTCTATCTAATTCCGACGGCTGAAGAGCTCCATTCTCCAGATTCTTGGGATCTTTTTCTCGGATTGTGAAGATCCAGTCCCCAGAGTCGCTGCCTCCAGATGCTTGACCATCCGTTTCCCTAGACACAGAAACCCAGGCGAAGCCCATCAGTGCACACACACGGGCTCTGGGGGGCTGAGACTTGCCGGGGAAAGCCCCCGGGCGCCTCTGAACACATGGTCTCCAACCCAAGTCCACACCCACCACACCGCTTCCGGCCCCCTGCCTCCTGCACCTCAGGGAAGAGAAACCCTGGAACGTGGTTCCGTGACTTCCTGCCCCTCCTCCTCCTCACGGGAAACAGACACCTTGTCTCCTGGAGACCAGTCTCCTCACCCTGTCTCCCCACCCCAGCCCCACGGAAAGCAGGTTCCCCTCCTGTGGCCGTGGCCATCTCTCAGCCACGTGCCCGTGCGTGCATCGCCCCCACCTGTCACCTTCCACTCACTCCAAAGCCCACCGAGCCCCTCCACGTATTACAAAACACAAGAGTGCCCGCAGTCCTTTTCCCATTTGACCCTCAGCAGCAGTGACCCCTGGCCCCATGACCATCCCACGTGCCTGAGGCGGCTGGGCTGCACCCGCCACAGTCCACCCTCTGCCCTCCAGCTCACAGGCGTGGCCTCACCCTCATGCTGGTTTCCCCAAGAGCTGGTCTCACACTCCATGTATGCCCCAAGTGACACCATTCCTTCTCACAGCGCCAGTGACCCTTCATAGAGAGGTGACCCCTAAACCAGCCTCGCCTGTCCAGCCATGTCGCCTGAACGCCCACTGCGCCACCACGTCAAGCCGCACCTCTCCTGGACTCACCCACGGCCCACACCTCCTTGCTTCCTGTGCTTTGCCATCCCCACGCCATCAGCATGCTGGTCGAGCCTGGAATGTCTCCCTCCTTCACCCCAATCCATGACCAGGTCCTGGCTCTCAAAGCTCTCGTCTCTTTGTCTTGTCATTCCCGTGGCCACCACCCCAGTCTCCCGACAGCATTTCTTCAGCAATGTCCAGGTCAGGGATCTCTACCCTGGCTTTCAAACAGAATCACTTAGAGACCCTGACCAACCACTTTGGGTCTCGTCCTCAGACATTCTCATCCAACCAGCCTGGCACGCAGACCCGGCCAGGCTGGCTCTGACTTCTGGCCACTGCGAGCCGGAAAACGGCCGAACCCTCCAGGTGCAAGCTTCCCAGACACGACACTTGCCCGATAGCTCCTCCCCCCAACCCCATGTCAGAGCTATCAGGCCACCCTCACCCCTTCCTACCAAAATGCTCTTTGGCCAAAGGAACTCCTAGATGCTTGAGAGCAGTTTTCAGTAAGTAACCTCCTGGCACAGAGCTTTTACAACACCAAGTATCTACCCGAACACTATGTGGAATCACAAAACATGCATTTCTAGTCTTTCAGAAATGGATCTAAAGCAGTTTCACCTGGTCGGCATTTTAAGAACTGGAAGCATAATGAAGGAAAGCAGAGGCAGTCAAGCTCTCTACACACATCCCGTCACAGGGATCTCGCTTGAGAGCGCCTCCCGGCAGCATCAAGCGGTCAAATGACCCCCAAGAGGCCCCTCCTGTGTCTGACACAAGAATCAGCTTCAACCCGGGCTGCCTTAGAAAACAACAAACCCGCCCCAATCAAGAGACAAGCAGCAGATCCTCTCACACCTGCACACGGCCAGCCCGGCCGACTTACGCGTCGGAGTCCTCGGAGCTCGAGTCGTCGTGGCTCTGCTCGGCCTTCCACCTCTTGTACCTGTCGATGAGCTCCGTCAAGTAGGAGGTCTTCTTTGCGTTGCGTATGATGAACTTGTGCTTCAATAGTTCCTTAGCAGTGGGTCTCTGGAAGCACACGAAGTGTAAGATCAAGTTCATTCTTCATGCTATTCTATTCCTCCCTGAAGGACAGACTTCTGTCTCAAAATGTCAAACCACTACACTAATGCATAAAACCAGTTCCGCTTCAAAGCCTTTTGCTCTAAGCCTTATCAAAAGACTAGTCACTCAGTGCCTGTGCCTGGGACCCCAGCTACTGTGACGGGCACTTCGTTTCCAAAGGGTCCTTAACATTCCACCGGTAACCCAAACCAAAAGAACCTCGCTCAGAAAATACATTTCCACAGAACATTTTGCATAGCCCATTCAAAAGAGACCATTCAAAAGAACTCCTCGTCTAGGTTTATAAAACATTTTTAACAAATGCTGATGAGAGAGGAGATATATGTTCTGTGTCACTTTGTCAGCTTTCTATACGAACGTTTGGCTACACTCAATAATATAATAAATTACATATGTTAATCTGGAATCGTCTAAAAGAAACTGGAGAGGGGCCAGGAAACGTCCTTGTCCTGCCTGGGTCCTCTTAGTCATCAGCTTCCCCAGGTTAGAAAGGCTGGCTGTCCAGGCCCGTCCCCAGGCTGCGACTGAGCTGAGGGCTTCACCCGAGCCCTGGACTCAGCACGGCCACGGTCAAAAGGCGCACCCTGAGCTCGGCCAACTGCTTGGCCCTTGAGGATGGCAAACCCAGCTACAGGGAGGAGACCCAGTGTGGCCCTAACTGGGACCACGCAGCAGGAACCCAAACAACGGTGAGTTAGACCAGGTCCCCCCTCACTCCAGACTGATTACCAAAGCCTTACTAACGAGAGCCAGACATGTTTCTCAAACTTGTGAAAAACCTGGGTCACTTCAGGCTTTCCTCCCTCCCTGTCCATGTGGCTGTGAAACCCCAGCTCACTCAGAGGTGCTCATATTCTCAGCCTCCTCACGGACTTGGGGTAGACACAGGGCTGGAGACGTGTGTGCTGGGAATAAGCCGACACTAGGAATACGGTTTTCATGAGAAGACGTGCACACATGTGGGCGTATCTCCCCGGGTGCTGGTGCACTGCGCCCGGAACAAACATGATGTCATGCAATTCTGAGCACCGTGGGTATATAGAACACCACCCACACTGCCACCTGATGCCTGCTGTAGTGATCAGAGGCTGACTTGGGGGTCTCAAGGTGCAGCCCCTAGAGGTGCACAGGAAAAGCTGCATTTCCCATTGAATTCCTTTCCCCAAAACTGGCACCGTATTAGAAAACCAAGGAGCTCTGGTAAAACTACTCTCCCGTTTTTAGATAACAGCTAATTAAAAGGGGAGTTCAGCTTGGCCTTCAGCTAAAAACTCAGAAACAAAACAAGGACATACGGTGCTGCAGGCACGCCAAAATACACAGGCGGCTTTCAGAGAAATGTCCCTGGGATGAGGGACAGCCCTGCAGTCACCACCGCTGTGCGGCTCTGCCAGAGTCGGTTAAACATGAAAAGGAAAGTAGGCAGGAAGAGGAGGAAGAGCCAGGAGTGGCTCGCTTGTAGTTTCGTCTTTTGTTTCCTCACACACGCCACCTGGAAACTGAAAACATTGACTTTAAAGACGTCTTTGGCCTTTTGTCTGCAGGCCAGCCTTTGCCATTGTTAAGAATGGTGTAACTGCTCATAACCCGATCCTCTGTCAGTGTCAAACATTTACGATTCCACATGCAATAAGAAGGGAGAACGTCTTCCAGACTGAGGCATGAGATGCTGGAAGATTTCAAGGGAGAGCAGCAGCTTTTGTCACTGCTGTTTTGTTTTGAGAAGGCAGGATTTGCCGGGAGGACAGGAAAGCCCCACAGGGGGAGGGGCCCCAGCAGGCTGCCCAAGTCGCAGACTTTTAGTCACTAAAAGATAAAATAGGAAAAACACTGGCAATTCAGAGAACTCAATCTACTCATTTGGAAGAGAAAAATGACATCGCGAAGACTGCCGAAACTGGTGCTTGGGCAGGCTGCATCTAGACCAGGTCCCGCCATACACGAGAGATGCCCGGCCCGGCCCAGGCGCGACTCACAAAGCTCGGCTCCTTGTTCAAGCAGGCCTCCACGAACTCCTTGAGGGGCTTACTGTAGTTTCCTTCCAGCGTCGGGGGGTTGTTCTTTGGAATGAGGAATAAGACCTTCATGGGGTGCAGCTCAGAATGAGGCGGCTCCCCTTTTGCCAGCTCTATAGCTGTTATGCCCAGGGACCAGATGTCTGCCTACAACAAAAAGAGCGTCTTCAGAAATACCAAACAGGAGTACATTAAAATAGACATACGTAGGGGAATACAACTCCATACTTGAGGTTTTAAAAGATTTTTCAATAGATAATAAAACACACAAGCATCAGTGTAGTTTCAAAACAGGGAACAACAGGAGAAAATTTAACATGCTTAAGATCTTCGACCTCTACCCCGACAATGGCTTGTGTGGTCACCCCTGCTGCACCCACACTGTGGTGTCCCTGGAGCCAGTGGGGCAGGTGAGAGAGGTGAGCAGAGAGGACAGGTCAGGAGTGGGGTACGCTTGCAAGCCACCCCTCTCACCTGGTGCTCAGAACTCAGCTCAGCTCTGAGGCCAACAACAGGCACCTTGGTCTCAGAGACTTGCCTCTAAATGCCAGTTCTACAGTCAAAGTTCTGTGACATTATGCAAAAGAGCCCTGCTGTCCTCCTCTGTGAAATCGGGGGTGGGGAGGGGTGTCTTTCACCATGCCCAGAACTTAAAAAAAGATGTTTATTATGAAAAGGTTCCAACATACACAGAAGTGAGGAATATTACCACAATGCACTCTCATAGTCCCATCACACGAACTTGGTTATTAACATATCGCCATATAGGCTTTGCCTAACCTGCTGCCACAGTATATTTTCAAGTCCATCACAACCAGCCTGTCGCATCCCAAGCACATTGAGTCCCCTCCATGCGAGTTCTGTTCTGAGAGCATGTTCGTAAGTCAACAAAGTTAGCCTAGGTACCCAACTAACTTAGTCGGCTATACAGTACTGTAATAGGCTCATAATACTTTTCACACAAATAATACATGAAAAATAAACACCAAAAAAAAATCAAGAAAACATTTTAAGTACTACAGTACCTTGAAAAGTGTAGTAGTACTTAGGTGATTTGGACATGCAAGTACACATTCGCATCTTTTGAAAGCTTGCAACCTGAAGGTTCACATGTAAGGGACTCCCTGTACTCTAATATGCCAAGATAAGGACCTTTAAATATTGAGGTAAATATTTTACCTCAATATTTAAAATTAACAATAATTCCTTAATATCATGTAATAGTAAAATCTTTTCAAGTTTTTTGTTTGTTTGCTTGTTTTTGAGTCGCCAGGCTGGAGTGCTGTGGCATGCTCAGGGCCACCCCAGCATTGACCTGCTGGGCTCCAACGATCCTTCTGCCTCAGCCTTCCAAGTAGCTGGAACTACAGACACGCGCGACCATGCCTGACTATTTTTTTTTTTTTAATTATAGAGACATGGTCTCGTCAAGTTCCCCGGGCTGGTCTTGATCCCGCGGGCTCAGGCAATCCACTTACCTCAGCCTCCCAAAGCGCGGGGATTACAGGCTGAGCCACCGAGACCGGTCCCAAATGTTCAAAAAAAAGTCTTTTTCGTGGTTGGTTTATCTGAATCAGGATCCAAAGGAGGGTTGCAGCTTGCAATTGGCTATTGGGTCGCCTGAGGCTCTTTCAGCCTAGAATTGTCCAATCTCCCCGGTGCCAACTTGAAGAAATAGGTCCCAAATTCGGGATCTGTCTGGTGATTTCTTCCTGGTGTCATTTAATGTGTTTCTCTAGCCCCTGTATCTCTCGTCAAACGTTCTATGGGCTGTTCTATAGGCTAATTAAATCTACAGACTCATTTAGACTCACTGATGGCAGGAGTTGTACAGCCCCACATGGGGACACCTGTGGTCCAGCTGTCCAGCCCCCTCCTGCCAAGAGCTTAAGTTAAAACCTAACAAATCTCCTACTCGCTCTCTAGCAAGGAAATGAGGAGGCTGCAGCATCGTTTACGTGGCCGCAGGACACTTTCACAACCAGGAGTACTCACTTGCCACGTTCCTGACGCAGGAGTGAGTGGCACCAGAAATCCCTGCCGGGACCCACCCGCCCCAGCCTAGCAGTCATGAGGATGAGGCCTATCTCGCAGTCTGTCCGTTCTCAGTGAGGACAGGAATGGCTGTCACAAGACCTAGTCTAGATTTCTTCTACTAAACTCTTCTACTGAAGGGATCAGTCTACAAGAACCGGTGTTAGAAGGAATACTATCGTCCTTCCCTCTACAACTTGGACTCTTTGCTTTATTTTGCATGTGCATTAGCCAAAAAATCGGCAGAAGGTGATTTTACTCCAGAGGCCCTCGCCCCTAGGAGGAGGGAGATGGCTACAAGGAAGACCCTCAAGAGCAGGGAGGGGCAAGGAGCAGGACTCCCCATAGCGGCGGGCCTCCACACCACAGGTCCCTCTCTCGGGTATGCACAATCCCACAGCTGTCAGCCTCCGCAGCCCTCTTGGATTTCAGCAGAGCTACTGCTGTGTGCTGAGCCTGCCTCCTGGCCGTACAGATACGGGCCTTGTCATTTTTATGGGTAGATGATAGTTGTACAGATCTATGAGGCATGTATATGTGATTTTTTTTAAGAAAACAGGATTTATTGAGAGGACAGAAAAGCTCCCACAGTGGGAGGGGACCCAAAGGGTTTGTCCAGGTGTGACACTTTTATATAAGCATACAATGTGTAATGATCACACCAGGATACTTGGGATTATCCATCACCTCAACACTGATCACTTTCTTGTGTTGGAACATTCTAAATCTCTCCTGGCTCTTTTGAAACATACAATTGTCGTTAACTAGAGTTGCCCTACTGTGCTATCGAACACTAGCTCTTTTATTCCTTCTATCTAGTCTTCCAAGTGGTCTCTGACAGACTGACAGGTCTGGAAAGCCCTCTCAGCATCACTCAGCCAGTTAAACTCACCCCATGGCTCGAAGACGACCCCTGCCAGTGGTACGTCAGGTGATGTCCTCGCACTGATATCACTCAGGGGCCTGAGAACTTGCTTTTGGGCTCAGAGCTGAACAGTAAGCAGATGGGTCAGCAAGCACCAAGCAGCAGGCACCACACGCCACTGCACACCAAACTCAGTCAACTGAGAAACCCCTGCCAGCTCCCCGCAAACCCAGCCCAGGCATCGCTCTCCTGGCTTCCCCGGGAGGGCAGCCAGGACAGCAGCATCAAGACAGCCCGGGGGCCATCCTCCCAGCAGCCAGGCTGGAGGCCCAAGGGTCGCCCAGATGCCAGGTGTCTGGCTCCCAGGCTCTCAGCACCCCGGGCGCCCCCCACCCCCGCCCCGCCCAGTTCACCCTCTCTCCCGGGACTCTGCAGGGGTGAGGTCTCCCTGCCTGCTGCCTCCCCCTCCAGACATCCGACACACAACTGAGTAATCCGGAAATCTGAATGGCACTTGAGCACACGGCGAGCAATTTGCCATACAAATAAAAACAGCCGCAAAAACATCCACACTTGTTAAAACCAATTAACTCCAAGTTGTCGATCCTAAATAAGTGTCCAGTTCGGAAAACGGCACCTGCTGCCCAGAATATCCAAGAGCAGCGCTGCCCACGCTCAACTCAGAAGGAAGCTAAGTCGCTCCAGCACATGAACTCAGGGGAGCATCCTGAGGGGAGCATCCCCGCTAGGAGGGGATCTTCCAAAGACAGGTGGCTGTGTCTATCACCGTCTCTAGCAAACCTGGCCCCAGATTAAGAAGCTGTGTCTGAGCTTTAAGACAAAAGTTATGTGGGGAAAGAGCAGTCATCTTCCAAAGCAATTAAAACTGAGGTATAGCCGGGCTCGGTGGCTCAGCCTGTAATCCCGCGCTTTGGGAGGCTGAGGTGAGTGGATTGCCTGAGCCCGCGGGTTCGAGACCCGCCTGGGCAAGCGAGACCTCATCTCTACAATAAA
>CAUYQG010068662.1:0-14522 GCA_963574415.1 Tarsius wallacei
GGCCCCCCGCCGGGGGGGGGGGGGGGGGCGGGGGGGGCCCCCGGCCCCCCCGCGGGGGCGCCACCGTTTCCCACCCAACAAAAAAAAAAAAAAAAAAAAAAAAAAAAAAAAAAAAAGCCCCAGATGCCTGTGCTCTGTGACTGGGCTGAGGCTCTAGAAAGACTCTTAGTGGGCATCCAGCCCAGTCCAAACTTTTCACTCCTCAGATGAGAAAACTGAGGTCCACAGAGTGAAAGGGAGGGGCTGGAATCACATGCCCATCCCCTAGGCATGGCTGGACTAGGCCTCGTCCTCCGAATCTGGTGGACTGAACCTTTGTGCCTGTCTTGCTTGTGATCCATGCCACAGCCACGCATTCACACTCTGCAATAAGCAGTGAATATCTCTTCCTTGTGGAAGAAAATGGGTTTCAGGGATAATAGCTCCCATATTCAAGTAGGTACTCCTGTGTTTGGCAGAAAATTGTTGATGCATTTCTGGGGTAGGTCATTTTACAGAATAAATGTGAACTTCTGGGGTAAATGAGTACAGTGCACGGGACTTGGTGTTCACGGCAGGGCCCTGAGGTAGGCTGAGTACTGCCTTCTCCAAATGTCATGTCCTAAACCCTGGAACTGTGAGTGTCGCCTCATATGGAAAGGGAGGCTTCGAAGATGTGATTAGGATCCTGTGTTGGGGAGATTCTCCTGGATGTTTGAGTGGGCCCTAAATGCCATCACAGGATCCTTATAAAAGTGGGGGTGGTGGGGGACCAGACACAAACACACAGAGGAGGCGATGCGGCCACCAAGACAGAGATCGGAGCAGCACAAACCAATAGCACCTGGAGCCGCCAGTGGCTGGAGGAGCCACAGTCTGCACGAGACACATGAGGACAGAGCCGTGGGAGCCACAATGTCTGGGCCCACATTCAGGCTCCCCCACTCGGTAGTCATGGGACTGTGAGCCGTTGGGACACGGAGATGATAACGCATATCCCCCCGCAGCGTCTGTGAATATTGAGTCAATATATAAGTAACATTCAGAACAGTGTCTGACAGGCAAGGCTCTGATCAACTTTATAGTTGCTCTTATAACTGCATTGTTGTTAATAATTCCTGGAGTATAGAAAAGCTACCTATCACCTTTAGTATGTTTTGTTTGTTTGTTTGTTGTATTTGGCCATTTACAGGATGGGTGTGTCAAGTGGAAAGTCATGTTGTCGAGCCAGGCACAATGGCTCATGCCTGTAACTCCAGCACTTTGGGAGGCTGAGACAGGAGGATCACTTGAGGCCAGGAGTTCAAGACCAGTCTGAGCAACACAGCAAGACCCAGTCTCGAATTCAGTTTTTCAAAATAGAAATCATATTGGCAGCAAATTCTATTAATAACATTTGGATCCTTGCTGTTTACCAATGGGAAAGGAAGTATTTTGATATTTTAGCAACTGAAGTGTCCATATCTTTGCATACTGGCTAAATTTGTTCCTGCTTTTCAGGTGTTTGAAAAGTTTATATTGGAAGGCAAGCTAAAAAATATCCTTCAATAGTGAAGTACATAGTCTAATTAGCTTACCTATACTATGGAATATAATATAAACTTTACCTGAAATGAAGCAAACCTGTCTATACTGATGCAAAGAAATCTCTAAGACATATGTAAAGCAAAGAAAAGCAAGTGAAAACAATACAAATAGTAAGATCTCATTTATTTAATAATAAAACTATGATGTTTGAGTATAAGTGCATGAATTTGTATACACAAAAAGGCACTGGCCTATAAAGCTGTTGATGGTTCTCATTTCCAGGAGAGGACTGGCAAGTGGGAATGCAGGGCAAGGAACTCCCACATTTTCCTCTGAAAATGTGATTTTTCTGTACTGACTGAATATTTTCCAGTTGGGAATGCAGTAATATTTTTTATATGATAAAAAAGAAACACTGGGCCGGGCTTGGTGGCTCAACCTGTAATCCCAGCACTTTGGGGAGGCCGAGGCGAGGGAATTGCTTGAGCCCGTGGGTTCAAGACCCGCCCGGGCAACTTGGAGAGACTTCGTCTCTACAATAGATCAAAACTTAGCCGGGCATGGTAGCCCACACCTGTAGTTCCAGCTACTTGGAAGGCTGAGGCGAAAGGATCGCCGAAGCCCAGCAGGTCAAGGCTGCGGTGGCCGTGAGTGTGTCACAGCACTCCAGCCTGGGAGACATAGTAAGAGAGACTCCAACACACACACACACACACACACACACACACACACACACAAAGTACTGAATTCAAGAAGCAAGAAAGAGAAAACCAAAAAGAGAAGGATTTAGCAAATATGTGAGAATATATATTTGTGAATTTTAAAATCCCCAAAAGATAGGATAAAAGAAATATATAAAACAAATAGGAAACTTCCAGAAATTCTGACAAAGAAAAGAAAAATAACACAAGTAATCAGCATCAGACATGAGAGGGAAGGTGATCTCCAATACAGAGAAGCATGAACACGAGAGAATAGCCAGGAGGGATCAGTGAGGGTTTGTGCTGCCCTGTGTTGCCAGCAGGAGTGTCCTGCCAGGACTGTCCTGCCTGTGTCCAGGGCTGGACTCTGACAACTAGGATGCTCTCCCTTCCCCGTGCTTTCTCAGGGAAACACCACGCTGGACAGAAGTGGCCCAATGACGGACTTAGCCCTCTGGATGTTTCATCTTCTGAATGTTATAGTAATTTGAAAATATCTTGTTCGCTTTTAGGATGATGTGTTTTCTAGTTCATTCAGTTTTGCTAGTCATCTTCGGCAGGAGGTTAAGTTGATCTGTCTGCCGTTTGAGAGGCAAGAGCTCCTCCCCAGTTTTTTTCCCTCTGAATGTCAGTGTTAGTTTACCAGTTGTGTGGAAAGTCCCATGGGATTGTGATTGAAAGCACATTAAAGTTATATCTAATTTGGAAGAAAGGAATTGCTTTCCATGTTGACTTCCCATCCATAAGCATGTTATCTCTCTAATTATTTTTTTTAATGTGCTTTTTTTTTTTTTTGAGTAGGAGTCTGTCGCCCAGGCTGGAGCGTGACAGGGTCACGCTCATGGCCACCACAGCTTCAGCCTGCTGGGCTCAGGTGATCCTTCTGCCTCAGTCTTCCAAGGAGCTGGAACCACAGGCATGTGCCACCACACCTGGCTAATTTTTTGGTTACCCAAGCTGGTCTTGAATTCCTGGGCTCAGGCAATCCTCTTGCCTCGGCCTCCCAAAGTGCTGGGATTATAGGCATGAGCCACCGTGCCTGGTTTAAAAACGTGCTTTAAGGAAGTTTATTTTTTCTTAAATTTTTTTCTATTTACTAAGCATGCTACAGTCAATTTTATTTTTGCTATTTTGAATGGAATCTAGGGTACAGAAAAGTTAAAATTTTTAATGTGTTGATCTTGTATCCAGAAAAATTAAAGTGATCTCTTATTATTATAAATGATCTATCAGTTGATTCTATTAAATGTTTTGGTACACAGTTAATGGTTTCAATCATGTGAAATGGCTGATACTCAGCTTCTTTTTGATTTGCAATGATGGAAGTTTTGCTTTGGTCAACCCATTATGTTGCTTTTTTTCCCCTTTAATCTTCAATATCAAGTTAACGCATATGAAATTTTTTTGTAGCTCAAAATGGCTGTATATTAGGACCTTCACAGGGTTCAATCTAATATATATATGATTGTGACAGAGACTACTAATTGTTTAGCCAATATTTATTCCCTCTTCTTCCATACTACTGGAAATTTGATTTTATTTTGGATGGTAATGTGTACAGACAGCTTAAAAACCCTCTGGTTTCCAGGCTCCCTTTGGCTTGGTGGGACATTTGAATAGTTAATAAGTCAAAAAGAAGGTCTGTGTGGGTGCAGTGAGTGGGCACCTTCCCTTATCTCGCTGCTGTGCTCCCCTGCCCTTCCGGGGAAGCCTGGCTGTCGCGAGTGCGGTGACCAGCCCCAAATGGTGATGTGGTTACAGGGGAAGGATCCTGCACATGGCCGGGGCACTGTGAAGCCACACACCAGTCTCAGGCCATCCACCTCTGGGCCTCTGTTACACGAGGATAGTAAATTCCCTGATTAGTTTAAGCATCTGTGTTTTTTGGTTTCTGTTATAAGCAGCTGTGGATATTCCTAAGAATTACAATGCTTAATCAGCAGTCTTTGAAATGTTGAACTAACTGGTGGGAACATAAGCTAGTTCAACCTTCATGGGAGAAGTGTGGCAATTTCTCAAAGAACTAAAAATTGAGCTTCCATACGTTCCAGTAGTTCCACTCCTGGGACTATACCCAAAGGAACATAGATTGCTCTATCAAAAAGACACCTGCATGCATATGTTTATTGCAGCACTATTCACAGTAGCAAAAATATGGAACCAACCCAGATGTTCTTTGAAAGTGGAATGGATAAGCCAGGCGCGGTGGCTCACATCTGTTATCCCAGTACTTTGGGAGGTATAAGCAAGAGGATTGCCTGAGCTCAGGGGTTTGAGACCACCCTGGGCAACATAATCTCATCTCTACAATCAATCAAAAAATTAGCTAGGCGTGGTGGCATGCACTTGTGGTTCCAGCTACTTGGAAAGCTGAGGCAGACGGATCGCCTGAACCCAGTAGGTCGAGGCCACAGTGGCCTGAGTGTGCCACTGCACTCCAGCCTGGGTGGCGGTGACTCTGACTCAAAAAAAAAAAGTTAAGTGGAACGGATAAAGAGCATGTAGTACTTATATACAATGGAATACTATGCGGCCATAAAGAACAAAATCATGACCTTTGCAGCAACATGGATACAGCTGGAGGCCATCATTCTAAGTGAACTATCACAGAAACAAAAAACGGAATACCACATGCTCTCACTCATATGTGGACCCTAAACATTGAGCACGGGGGCACAAAGGCAGGAACAATAAATGCTAGGTACTGCTAATGGGAGGAGCGAAGAGGGGATAAAGGGCACATGTACCCGTTGGGTACCATTTCCACTGCCAGGGGGAGAGCAGGCTTGCTAGAAGCCCAAATCTCACCTTCATGCAATCTACTAATGCAGCAAATCCTCACATGTACCTCACAACAAACGAAAGGATAGGAAAGGAAAGAAAATAAGAGTTGAGCTACTCTTGCATTCCTTGGAAAAATCTTTCTTGATCACAATGCTTTTCGGGTACAGAACATTTTATTTTTAAATACGTTAAAAAAAAAGTAGGCAAGTACAACCAACCTCATTAATCTCCACCTTTGTTGTTTTTGTTGCTAGAACATTTTATAGCAAATCTCAGGCTTTATCTAATTTGGCCCACAAATAGCTCAGTTTATGTCTAACAGATAAGTGTTTTTAAAAAATAAAATAGGCCAAGTGTGGTGGCTCATGCCTGTAATCCCAGCACTTTGGGAGGCCAAGGTGGGAGGTTTCCTTGAGCCCAGGAGTTCAAGATCAGCTTAGGAAACATAGTGAGACCTCATTGCTGCAAAAAAAATTAAAAAGTAGCCAGGCATTGTGGTGCCCACTAGGGAGGCTGAGGTGGAAGGAATGCCTGAACCCAGGAAGTCCAGCCTTGGTGACAGAGTGAGACCCAACCAAAAAAAAAAAAAAAACCCAAGCCAAACAATTACTACACTTAACAAATTTCTATTAAATGATACTATATTTAATATCTAATTTCTATTAAATGACATATTTCTTAATATCATCTATTGCCCAGTCAATTCAAATTTCCCTGATTGTCTAAAAAATGTCTTTTTTAAACATTGTTTTGAATTGTTCAAGAGCTGTTATGGGCTGAAATGTGTTCCCCCAAATTTGTATGTTAAAGTTCTTGTCCCAAGTGCCCTAGAATATAACCAATCATATTTAAAGATAATATCTATACAGAGATAAATAAGCTAAAATGAGGTCATTAGGGTGGGCCCTGATCCGGTCCTACTGATGTCCTTACAAGAAGGGGAGATTAGGGCCAGGTGTGATGGCTCCAACCTGTAATCCAAGCACTTTGGGAGGTCGAGGCGAGAGGATTGCCTGAGCCCACGGGTTCGAGACCAGCCTGGGCAACATGATGAGACCTCGTCTCTACCATAAATAAAATAAAATAAAATAAATTAGCCGGGTGTGGTAGCACGTGCCTGTAGTTCCGGCTACTTGGAAGGCTGAGATGGAAGCATCACCGGAGCCTAGCAGGTCAACACTGGGGTGGCCATGAGCGTGCCACTGCACTGCCTGGGTGACAGAGTGAGACTCCAACTCAAAAAAAAAAAAGAAGGGGAGATTAGGATACAGACACACACAGAGATGACACAGCATGGAGACAGCATCTATAGACACAGGGCCTCAGGTTGAAGCCAGCCCTGCTGGCACCTTGATCTTGACTCACAGCCCACAGGACTGAGAGAGGATGCTGTTGTCTGAGCCGCAGCCCCAGTTGTGCTGCTTGGTCATGGTGACCTGAGCTAACATCACAGCTGTATGCACAAGGTAACTGTAACTAGTTTATATTTGTGTTTAAGCAACATATAATAAAAAGTATTAATTCCTTTGATGGCTCACAGCAACTTTATTTTGAATATATTTCAACATTCTTCTCAAAACTACCAATCAGTCTGAGTTGAAACAAGTCCTGAACACCTTTTTCTATAGACCTTGTATATGAACAAGGGGATGTGGCATTTCAGAACTATTCAAGATTAAGTTGCTGAATAATGACTACTTGGTATTCCTTGCTATATTTTTAAAATCTCATATGCCAATGAAAAATTTTAAGAAATAAATATTGAATATTATTTTCTTTAAATGTTTTTCTAAAATATTAATTATTCAATAATAATATTAAATGATGATTCAATTAATTTTTCAGCTTTAAAAATGTCTTTTAGCATTTGGTCTGCTTGAATCTGGATTCAAACTACTTGATATGTTATTTATATCCCTCTCAACACATAACAGCTTCTTCCCCTTTCTCCCACTTTAATTTGTTAAAGAAACAAATATTTGTCCTGTAGAATTTTCTACATTCTACATTTGGCTTACTGCAGTGTGTGGTATTTTTAACTATACTTGCTTATCCCCATCTTTCCTATAAACTGATAAAGGCCTGAGTGGACTCTTGGTCAACATCCTCCAAGAATACTGAATAGAGGTGTCATGTACTTCCTGTTATGTTATGGTGGGACACAATGTCTTTATATTCCCTGCTTTTAGTTATCCACAATCAGTAATTGCTATCTGGATCTGTTATTTCACTTCGAGTTGCAAAATGGCGATTTTCCAAGTCAATCATTCTTTTGCGTGGACTACCTGCACTTTTTCTATAAGGAAGAATTTTCCTTCAAAAATCACTTGGTTGCCCTGAAATATTATGCAGAAAAGTCAGGATAAATGCTTTGAATCCTTTATCAATTTTCAAAAGGATGAGATGTTGCCTTAGCAACCTTCAAAGGTCATCAAAGATTTTTTAGTATCATGAATGATTACATTTTTATATTGAAATTGGCCCAACTTCCCCATAGAACTAATAGTTACAGTTTCTCTTTGAATAAACATAATAATTGACCCTCCTGGTCTTAAAGCTTGAAATTTACATTTGTCTTATCTGAGACCTTTTCTCAGGAAACCAACCTTCAGGCCGACAGTATCAAGGAACTGAAACTCACCAGATCACCAGATAAAGATATGCCAGACCCCTCCTGCTTATCAATTCCTCTTCCTGACCCCTCCCTAGTTTCTGTTTTCTGCATTCCTGCCCCACTATATAAGCCCCTGGCTTCAGTACAATGGGGAGAAGGATTTGAGAATGAATCTCCCATACTCCTTGGCTGATATCTCCCAAATAGAAAGTTTTCTTCCCAGGCAATACACGTCTCAGGGATTGGCTTTCTGTGCAGTCAACTGAGCCCCTGGTATTTTGGTAACAGTATATCTGATGAATTTTACTGCATTGCAATCATTATTCCTTTCAATGTTCACATTTTCCTATCTCTGACCAGCAGCAGCCTCTTTGTTAGTACCTGTGGCCCCTCACACAATCTCAGTCTTCTTCAAAAGTTTCTGGGCCAGAAATCACTCTTGAGGCTGAAGTTCTTGGGAACACCTTTGTGACACTGTGGCAAAGACAAGCTCAAATCTGGTTCACATCCAAGTTTAGCCTCTTATTAGCTGTGAGGCTTGGGTATGTTGAGTAAACTTTCTAAGACTCACTTTAATGCTCATCTGATACTTGGCAAGGTATCAGATGTGAAGCACTTGAAATACAGGTGAAATAACAAATATTTCACTTTTACCTGTTTTGAATGATGTTTCCTGACATCCCTCCTATGCCTTGCAGCTACAAAAGGAAGAGTGCTCACAATGTGTACAGATGGCCTGGCCACTAAATGGCACATGGGGTGGTACTATTAATGTTTTAAAGTGGGACAGGAAATACATGACATTCAAATTGAGATTTGGGATTTCCTCACTACCCCATCCCCAAAGTTACTTGATTCTCAAATATCACCTTTAGGATATTAGAATCCAAATCAGACATACAGCTGTGTTGGCATGGCTCTGCCAATAAGTACCACTGGAATCCTGACTTGGGACTAATCCATTATGCTGTGGTCTCTACTCATTTGCTCAGAGAGATACCTGCCCCTCCAAAGGGGTCCATAGTTTAATTAAGGCTTGTTTTGACCTCTGTAATTCTTGGGCTGCAGGACAAATTGTAAATGAGGCTGTCCCACTGCAAATGAACACAGTGAAGCCTTGCTTTGTGGGAATGCTGGCTCTAAAATGGTCCAAATGGCAGCACTTACACTGACTCTAACTGAAAGTGGCCTAAGGGGATGTAAGCAGGCACATCAGGACATGGTCAGATGGTAGAGGGCTGGCTCCCAACCCAGCCAGAGCTGAGCCAGCGAGACCTGAGGGGAGGCTTGGTGGTGTGTGCCCTTGGTCTAAAGAAGATCTTAGTTCTGGACAGGCCAGACTTTGTCTTCCTCTGGTTTTGAGACTTGGGTGCAGGATGGTGCTGACCATGTGGGGGCTGGCTCCAGAGGAGGGGCCAGGGCAGCTCTCAAAACTCTGGTTTGGCTTTTCTATTGCTCTGCTAGACTTTCAGTGGTCTGTGTGTACCACTTGTTCATCTAGAACATTCCGAGAAAACACCATAGAATATGAACGTCTTCTAGTAGCAGGTTTGTTAGCTTGTTTGCTGGGAGAGTGTGACTTTCTGCTAAGTTAAGATGCTGGTGAGGTAAGAGTAATACAATTGTTTCTACCTTTCTTTCTGTAACTCTGTCAAAGAAGCAACACTGATATAAACGTGCAAATGCCTCATGATGCCAAACGCTAATACATACTCCAACAACCCAAGCAGTGTGCGACCCCCCGAGTGGGCTGATCACCTCTCCTCAGAATTGCAGCCTCAGTCTTCTAACAGAATCAACAGGTGGTGAACTTGGTGGATCTCAACAGCAATAGTGGGACGTCAGACTTGAGTGAGACAGCAGTGGATATGAACACTGGTTCTGGGAAGATGATTTAAATCTTCTTAGCTCAGCCTCCTCACTTGTGAAATGGAAATAAGAATGGTACTTGACTTTTGTTGTCATAATTGACTGGCACCTAGTCAGTGCTTTATAGAGTTAGATATTTAACTTACTACTAATCACTGATAACTGTTAGTAACAAGAAGTCTGAGGCCCAGTCGACTGACAAAGGTCACCGAATCTTTCAATGCAGGTAACTGAAAGGAGTCTGGCAGCCAGGCAAACAAAGGGCTCTCTGTTGGAAGACAAGGAGCCCACAGGGCCAAAGAAAAGATGCAGATGCAGACCTGGGAGAGGGATCCAGGTCTCACAGAACAATGGGGAGTCTCTTTTGGGTGCTGCTATTGGCATGAGACAGTTCTAATCATTTTCTGCCTCATGTCTCTCCCCTCATGACTCACATTCTGGGGATAGAGCATCTGCCTGTCCTAGCTGAGGGCCCAAGCCAATTCTTTTACCAGGCGGTCCATAATGACAGACAAGTGTTCAAGGAGACAAGTCTGACAGAAAAATTGGGGTGCTGCTAGCTCTAAATAGGAAAGGTGCTGTGCAGACCAAACCACTACCACCACTAACACTGACTCCCTCCACCACTGCACCTCCATCACTACCATCACCAGAGCTACCACTATAGCTACTACCACAATGACCACTCCCATCATCACCACCTCCAGCTCCACCACAATTACCACCTCCATCACCATCATTACCATTGCCATCACCACCAACACTGCCAATATTAATACTACCACCACCACCACCACAACAATCACCACCTTCATCACCAACACGTCCACCATCAGAATTGTTACCACGTCTACCATCATCATTACCGCACCTCCATCATCACCACAAGCACCACTACCATCATTATTGGCACTACCAACACTGCCAACATCAATACCACCACCACCATCATCATCGCTAACCACCAGCCCTGTCATCCCCATCATGGTCATTGCCCACTATCACCACTATCACTACTAGCACTGCCAATATCAATATCACCACCACCAGCACAATGACCACCTTCATCACCAACACAGCCACCATCAAAATCACCACCGCACGCACCTGTAGTTCCGGCTACTTGAAAGCCTGAGCGGAGGGATTGCTGGAGTCCAGCAGGTCGAGGCTGCGGTGGCCAGGAGCGGCCACTGCACTCCAGTCTGGGTGACGGAGTGAGACTCCAACTCAAAAAAAAAAATCACCACCACTTCTACCATCATTGATGCCAATACCACAATTATCACCCTCATCTCCATTACTACCATCTTCAACACCATCACTGGCCGCCATCACCACCACCATCACCAACCACCAACATTACCACCTCCATCACCACTATCATCAGCACCTTCACCAACCACCACCAACCACCACCGTTACCACATTACTATCATTACGTAACCACCACCATTGCCACCTCCATCACCATCATCACTGCCATCACCATCCCACCACCACCATGATCGCCACCACCACCATTATCACATCACTACCACCACCATCACTACCACTGTCACCGACAATCGCCACGCCCATCATCACCACTGTCACCCTCAACACTACTATAACAATTCTCCCCACCATCACCTTCATCTTCACCACCATCACACCACCACCACCACTAGCAGCACCACCACCACTAGCAACATGGACAATGCAGATCTCCTCTGCCCTACTCGCTGTCTACTGACTGATGGCACAGTAACATGCTAAGGCCAACTCTCTGGAGCTTTGGGGTCTAGAAGCAACATTTTGGAGAGTGCAGTTTCCTTTTCCCTACCCCGAGATTGTATCCTGGAGTCAGTGAAACTTGGTACTGAAAAGAAGTGTCACTCTCATGGGGCAGGGATGCTTCCTGCAGGCAGGAGATGAGGTAAAGTCCACAACAGGACAAGACACGAAGGAATGGTGGGTCATCTCTTGGTGACTCCCTTCTGCTAAGCAGTGGGAAACTTTGAGGGGTAACTCTTTTTTTTTTTGAGTCAGAGTCTCACAACGCAGCCTCAACCTGCTGGGCTCAGGCAGCCTCAACCTACTAGGCTCAGGCGATCCTTCTGTCTCAGCCTTCCAAGTAGCTGGAACTACAGGTACACATCACCATGCTTGCCTAATTTTTTGATTTATTGTAGAGATGAGGTTTCATCAAGTTGCTCAGGCTGGTCTTGAACCTTTGGGCTCAGGCAATCCTCTCGCCTTGGCCTCCCAAAGTGCTGGGATTACAGGCGTGAGACACCGCACCTGGCCTAATGAACACTTCTAACTGAGGACATTAAATATGCAAGATACTTAGCCTTCAGCCTGCAGAAGGAAAACACAATGTAGGAAACAACTGGTACTGCTGGATGTGGCGTAAGCCTGTGAGAATTGATGACTGAGACTAAAATGATGGTCACTGAGCCCCACTGCACCCCAGGGCTCCCATGCCTCCTCCTTCCATCCTTCCTACTCTTGTGATTGATTTTTAACAGAGATCAGAGGCCCAGCTGCCCTATTTTGAATATTTTCTTGTCCTCATTAAATGTCATGGTTGTTCTGGTTAACTCTGATGTAACCCAAAGCACTGATTAATGCTGTCAAAACCGTCAGATTGGCCAACAGTTTGACCTTTGTCAGCATTGAGCAATGTGCACAATCACACAGCTGGTGTAGCTCAGGACTGAGATTTGAGCCCTGACCTTCTGAGCCCACGCCGTGTCCTCCCCTGGGACACACCACTATAGTCCCACTTAACTGGACTCCTCTAGCAGATGGGAAGCCTTGGAAGGAATATGTGTGGCTCAGGGACTGGGTTTACACTATGCCCTTCAACCTTGAAAACCTTGTAGGAGTTATTCCTTGACCTGTGATTGCAAATGGGAGAGATATGTTCTTACTGCATTAAAACTGTAAGACTGCATCACACACACAGATCCTGGTATGCCGTGGGTATAGATGGCAAATCTTAGCAAGAATGACAACAATGGGTTAAATAATCTCGAAAGGTACAAAGCATAAATATAAGTAGGAGACACCCCATTAAAGGGCTCAGGGAATATAAGAACATGTTTGAAAGCTGTATCCATAGCAGACAGATATACATACATGTGCCTGTGTAATAGCTTTCAAACATGTTCTTACATACACACACACACCCCTCTCGCACATGTCAGTCAAGCACTGAGAATGTGATGGTGACCCCTATTTTGCCAGCACGATCTTCTTTCAGAAATCTGGAACCGAGCCTTGTTACTTCCAAACATTTTTCTTCCTCTATCAACACTTTGCATTTCTTTGCTTTTAGTTTCTTCTATCATTTTATTGGAGCTCAAGGTTGATCTTCCCTGGTCAGAAGCAGTAAGTACTAAGTGTGCCTGGTGCTCAAGGATGCGGGGAGTGAGGGGCAGGGGGGAGCTGTCCACAACTCTGCTGTGGTCTTGTAGATTTTGTGTTTCTTCTGGTGCCTTTTTGTCACGATAACCTCCGGGTAATTCTTCCTGTGCCTCTGGGTCTCACTTTCCCTTTTGGGGGGGTATTTTTCCCTTCTCCCTTTGCTTTAACACAGTCAGAATCCTGAAGTTCAGGTCCCTTGGGGTGAAACACAACCTTGTCCAGGAAACTACTATTAAGCAGCAAGTCAAACAATGACAGTACAAACACTCCCAGGTCCTTCCAGTCTGAGACCTGTTTAACAGTCACTAAGGCATATGATAAGAAACACCACAGCCCCAAAATAAACAGTTCTCCAGGATATAGCCTCAGGGAGGTGTGTTAAGCTCCTCTGGGTCCTTCACAAAGTCTGCAACAGTCAGATGGCCTCTGGGTGACCACTGAGGAACAACTGGGCGTTGGTTCTTTTCGAGCTGGCTTCTTTGCAATGTAAATACAGTGACTCTCCTTCAGGCAGAGTCTTGATTACTCAGACCCCTCATCTGTACTAGGGAAATGGTGTTAAGGCAAGTGGATAGCAGGTTTCTCAGCCTCCAAAGTAATTTCACTCAACAGAATCACATGTCTCATCCACATGCTTCCGAATCACCTTGTGGTCCTGTCATGAGAAAGCTTTTTCTCTGCTACCCCGTCTTGATCTTATTGGTTTTTCTTTTTTTTTTTTTTAATTTCCTGCTGTTCTCTTTGCCCAGTTCATCCCCAGAGGGCTCTCAGGAACTCTGAGGACATAGCTGCCATTTTAGGTGCTCTCTCTCTGCCCTCTGACGTCCTTGACATGGACTTCTCATACCACCAAACCCACATTTTGGGGTAAGCCCTGAGTGCACACACTGTGGTTTGTGGGGTACTCCAATAGCTGAGGAATGATGGTCCCTTGCAGTCTTTCTCGGATGGGGCCTGCCAATGAATCCTCTCATTGATAAACCCTGCTGGAGGAGTCTCATGACTTTGAGGGAAGAGCATCTGTGTTAGCCCAGAGTCCAGCTATGAAACAAAATGAATCAGAGAAGAAACCCCCAGTCTTCTGCAGTCTCACTGACCATCCTCTTCATAAGCAGTCGGCCATCTTTCAGGGTCTGCAGGTTTCGCACGAGCGTGAGTTTCTAGAAGAGGCCCTTCCTTTTCAGGTCCAGGGCTTGGCCTGCCCCTTCGCCTCCCCCCGCCCCCCCACGCCCGCCTCCACAGGCTCTCCACGAGCTTCTCCTCTCCGCGTGGGGCGAAGCCACAGCGCCGCCTTTCTTCGGGACGGTTCCTATTACGGTCGACACCTGGGCGACTCGATGCGCCGGCACTAGTGACCGGCTACAGGCCCATTACGCGGTATTTCGATGCCTCGGTCGCAGCCGCCACACTCAGCGTCCACCAGCCCTGCGTGGTCGTGGACGCCTCGCGGGGCCGCGTGGAAGCAGACCTCCCTCCCGCGCAGGGTCCCGAGGAGAGGTCCGTCCGGCCGAGGCGCAGCTGGAGCCCCGCGGTCCCTGGGGCCGCGGCGTCCGCCGGTGCGGCAGCGCGACCTCTCGGCACCGGGCCGGCGGGCGGGGCGGGGACGCCGGCGTGGGGCGCCGAGGGCCCGGCCGGGT
>CAUYQG010068666.1:0-30672 GCA_963574415.1 Tarsius wallacei
TGTTTTTTTTTTTTTTGAGTTGGGAGTCTCACTCTGTCGCCCAGACTGGAGTGCAGTGGCCACTCCCGGCCACCGCAGCCTCGACCTGCTGGGCTCCGGCGATCCTTCCGCCTCAGCCTTCCAAGGAGCTGGAACTACAGGTGTGCGCTACCACGCCCTGCTAATTTTTTTTTTTTTTTTAAATTGTAGAGATGAGGTCTCGCCAAGTTGTCCAGGCGAGTCTCGAACCCTGGGGCTCAGGCAATCCACTCACCTCAGCCTCCCAAGGCGCGGGGTTACAGGCTGAGCCACCGAGCCCAGCTACCAGACAGGTTTTTATTACCCATATCCTAAAGTTTGTTTTCCAACCTTACTCTGACATAACATCACAAAACAAATAAAGAAGAAAATAAAATTGTTTTATGGCCCTCAAAAGCCATCTCTTGAGGATTCCTAGACTCAGAGAGCCTTGTAAGACCCCTCTCTATCTTCCCTGAAGTCTGCCACACATAGGACTTTATTACATATCAACAAACCTGAGGTTTTCCACTCCCTTCACTTAACAAAGCATTTCTTCTACTGATTTCCAAAATTCCTTAGATAGGGACTACAAATCACCAGACCAGAAATCTTTGAATCCACTTATGACCTGCAAGCCTCCACTTGGAGTTGTCCCTCATTTCTGGGCCAAACCAGTGAAAATATCACATATATTTATTTATGACTTTTTATAACTTCTGCCTCCCTAAATTGTATATAACCAAGCTACCATTCAACCACAGTGGGCACACGTTCTCAGAACCTCCTGAGGATGGGTGTTCCCAGGCTTAAGTCTCCAAGTTTGGTTCAGAATAAACCATCTTAAAATATTTGGCAGAGTTTGACATATTTTTGCCAACACAGTAGAGCTCACGGAAAGGGCGGGTAGCTCCACTGCACCAGGGAAAAAAAAGGGACTTTACTCAAATGTGTGGACTTTTGGAAGCCAAATTTTCTTATTTAAGATTACCTTTATTTTAAATGGGAACTCAATGGGGTCACTGCACAATGTCAGAATTGCCAAAGCTGAGGAACATAAGATTTCAGGTAGGATGGCAATGTCTCATTCCTAAAAAGAAAAAGATCTCACCATGGCACTAAACACATTATTACGATTATTATTATCTGAGTCAGGGTCTCACTCTGTTGCCCAGTGGCACAATCACGGCTCACTGCAGCCTCTAACTACAGGGCTCAAGCAATCCTCCTGCATCAGACTCCTGAGGAGTTAGGACTACTGGCACACGCCAACATACCTGGCTAGTTTTCTTTTAATTTTTCGTCTTGCTATATTGCCCAGGCTGGTCTCCAACTCTGGGGCTCAAGCAATCCTCCTGCCTCAGCCTCTCAAAGTGCTGAGATTACAGGCATGAGCCACTGTGCCTGGCCACGTCTTATGATTAAGACATAGGTCGAGAGGCAGGAGAGGCAACCCCAGTAATAACCAAGTATTGATCTGAAGAGTTACTAAATAGTTTCAGTGTCCCTTAGGCTAAGGCTCCATGGTATCAACATTCATCCTTGGAGTCTGCATCTTTAATGGAAAACTGCTGTAAATGGTGGTGCTGAAAGCAGAAAGGCCAAACCTCCCCTGGTTGTAGTTGCACGCTTCTTTCCCAAGCTCATTTGCACTTTAGTGGTTTTGCTTTGCTTGGCCTTTTACAGCTTGGCAGCTCAGGAAGTAAAAATGAGGGACTCAGCAGATTTAAAAAATTTTTTTTACTCCAAATGTTCCTTTAATGCTGGTATTTCTTGGACAGGGATTCCGGATGTCCTAATTAATTGTTCTTGGTGTTTCTTTAAAAGCAACTCTTAGCATTTGTGAATCGGCCCATGACTTTTGCTTTTGATTTGCACTTGCTGATATTTTCCTTTCATGTAGGAAAGGCACTTCTCCATGGCCAAGTAAAATGGAAGTACATTTGGAGACTCACACTTGAAAGTTGCTGAGTTTGGTGGCAACTTTGGGATGGTGGCCTTAAGAAATGTCAACTGGCAAAAAGAAAGAAAGAAAAAATAGTGCTGTTCTGTGTTTCCTACTCCCCTCTGTGAGATCTGACTTTTAAAAATCCTTTGTTACTTCACAATACATTTTCAACTGCATTTGAAGTAATTAACACCCGGAATAGAATTCTTTTGTCACATTTAATTATCAGATATCTACTTTCCTTTGGGATATCTGACAGCTGCCCAAAGTGTTGGTCTTAATCTACAACCAAGAAGAGACCTCTGACACAGTGAAAGCCACCAAAGTGGCATTTATAAAATATAAATGGTAAATGTCCAAAGGAGAGGTGAGGAAAGAGCACTGACTCTCATCCAGAAAATGAAAGAAAATCCTTCCAGCACGAAGGGAAACCATATAAGCTCTTAGCTGAGGCTCCATCAGTTTCATTTGTCATGCGATGATTTAAATGCATTCCTATACAGCATTACATTTGCATTGAGAAAGAAAATGAGTATGGGGACCTTCAGGTTCTAGCTCCAATCTGCCAAACTCACTATAAATACAAGAGTTTCTATTAGTCTATTATCTGGAAAGTAACTTGTGTACAGAAAAAAAAATAAATGATATTGATTTAAAATGAGGAAAACTCATTTATGTGCATTTTAGGAACCCTAAGTGAATCAGCTAAATATATTCAATGAGAAAAAAAATGATACCCTCTGGGTAGTATCTTGCAATAAGCTGCAAACATGAAACCCATTAATAGTATTAGAAATTAGATGCCTAATGAATTGTGCCCATTATTGGAGATTTCTGTGACAAGAGTTCCTTAAAGGCTAGAGATTGCCTGTATCTCTATGACATAAGAGAAAAGACACTATCAAAGCCATTGAAAATTATCTCCAAGTGAAAGCAGATTTCACATGGTTAAAGAAACATAGGCCAAGTTCTGGTACTTACTACGTAAGGACTATGGCCACTGCGTCATTCAACACACTCTCCCCAAACAAGAGCGTGTACAGGTCAGGGTCGACGTGCAGTTCATGGAAAATGGCCAGGACCGTCACTAGGAAGACACACACAAATGTGCAGAGTTAGCTGGGATGCAGGCGTGGAGTTTTGCTGGGTATGGTTACCTCTGAAAAGCATTCATTAAGCGCTGATCTTCTCAAGTTCATCCTCTATACCAACACCAGAATTTTGTTTTTTTAAAAAAACTTCTGATTATGTCTGTCACTTGTTTAGAGGTTTATCTTGCCCCCGCCCCACTGTTTATGGAGAAAATTTGAGCTCCTGGTACAACCTGCACCCTGCTTACCTTCCAGCAACTTTCCCTCATACCCCTTGCCCACCCTTGTTGTCTCCCTTTAGCCACACTAAATTTGTCGTAATTTCTCAAACATACCATGTAGTTTCCTAATTACCTTTGCATTTTTATTTCTTCTACCAGGGCAGAAATTTCCTTTTCATCTACCTGCAACCTTGACCTCCTTTCTTAAACACACACACACACACACACACACACACACACACACACACATGCACACACACACACGCACACACACTTCTTGCTACCAAAGATGCCTTTTTTCATTCCATAAGAATCCCGCAAGCATCCCCTTCTTACTCTTTGACTTCCTCAGCAGAGACCTGGCTCATTCATTATGAATCACAGCATTTGGACCAAATCACAGAAGGGACTATGTGCTTTCTGGGGATGAAACCCATCTTTAGACCACATGGTATTAGACCACACTCAAGAACTGCTTGATGTAAAAACGACTATGTGAAGGAGTGAATGAATGAATGCTGTTGGAGTGGCCTACTCCTGTGAAGGAAGAAGGGGTTGCACCTGGCTATCATTCTCCCGAGATCACGCTCATCTATAAAGACGGACTCAGCATTCCTAACAGCAGAACATGAGGGCTTGTTTCCGGACCTTGCCATGGACTTGCATTGAACATCTGTGAGGACATCAGGACAGTAACTAATCACACACTCATTATCTGTGTTCATCAAAACTATTCAGAGTCTTGATGTTCGAAACAGTTAGGCAAAGTGTGAACAGCGATCATTAGGAAAATGATCCATTGAATTGATTGCCAAGGGAGAAAGAGAGAGGTTGAAATGATAGCGATGGCAAATTTTTAAGGCAGGGTGGGTATTTTAATTCTGTTCTTTTGTTTCCTATTTCATGGGCAGTGAAGTTAGTAACTGTGTTTTATAAAAGAGTGCTATTGGGGAAAAAAGAAAGAAAGTCCAGTTGAGTTTCAAGGTTTTAAGGTAGGATCAAGAGGTTTGGAGCTTGTCCTAATAGGGAGTCATGGAAGAGTATTAATAAGAGAGATGATACAGTCTGATTTGAACTTTGGAAATTAAGCTCAGGCAGTAGGGCACAGGGCAGAATGGACACATGGCTGGAGGCTTTCCCAATAATTCCAGTAAGAGATGAGTTGCTTTAGGACAGGAAGAGGCCTGGATTCACGCTCCCAAACTCCTCACTTCCTGCTCTGCCCTGTACATCCACCACCCTGGTGGATCAAGAACCACCAAGCTTTGTACTGTACTTAATCATTGGTTCTCCTCTTCCCTGTGTGCCACTGGCCCATTGCTGCAACATAGTAAGCTGTTAACAAGTGAATGAATAAGAGAATGTGAGAATGGAGCAGAGGTGACTTGCACCCCCAAGACTTGGGATGGAAAACTGGTGGGTCTTGTTGCTTGAGAAACATCAAGGAATGACTCTGGATTTTGATCTGCTGTACAACATGGTGACTATGTTTAAGAACAATGTGTATTATACACTTAAACATCAGTAAGAGAGTAGATGTTACGTGTTCTCACTATAAATAAATGAGAAGCATGGGAGGTAATGCCTATGTTAATTATCTTGACTTATCCATTCCGCAAGTTATACAAATTTTAAGACACTATGATGTACACCATAAATATATACAAATTTTATTTGTCATTTAGAAAAATATTTTTTAAAGAAGCTACTGTAAGAATGCAAATAGATAAATAAATAATATGTCATGAATTGACAGGATAATTGGCCAGATCCCATTGATCCCATTTTACAAGGTACAGAATCAATTTCATTATGCTAGTTGAATAGGTTCTCTTAATCATGATAGGTAAAAGGGCAGAGATCTACTCTCTACTAGCATGTGACCGTTAACATTTGCCACAACCCTTAGCCTTTGCAAGTGGCAGGAAGGGTTAAGCAATTACTTCTGCTAAGTAATCTATTTTTTGGGTAGAGTCAAGACCCTGCATCTAACCAAAACAATGAGTTTGCAGTTAGGGGGTTTAGTTAGCAGCATTTTCCTTTTGTTACAATCTTTTGGAATAAAAGTGAAGTTATTCTTTACTAGAAAATTCTGCCACGGCAGCTCCATCATTGACTTCAGTCTCTGTAGCTGTTTATTTGTATTACCAAGCTCTGAAGATGACTTGCAGCTTATCTCCACTCCCAAGGAGGTTTTCTAGGGACAGAAAGGGATGTAAGGGCCTGGGTTCCTTTCTCTACTTCTCAGTTATGGAATCCACTCTGTCCTATGGGGATGGACTCCGTGTCTTTCCAATGAAAGCTCTGAGCTTTTGAGAGGAAAGGCTTTTAATTGAATATCCAATTTTGTTCAAAACGGCTCTGACATTCCCACAATTCCTTCTGAACAAAGAACTGAACTCTATTTCATAAACGGTACCCCACACAAAAGAGAAACCTATTACTTTGCACATTCCTATCTACCCTGTGAAGAAATGGAACAGCTTTGAAATAAAGCCAGGCAGTGTGTCCTACAAGAGGCAGTATTGTGCGGGGACCACAAATGAGTCGAATAGGTGAGTCAGGAAATTAGCCACCCACTCTGCTGCTGAGCTTGGAGCTCTGAAAAAAACTCATTTAATTAGCTCGCTAGCAGGGCTCAATCCTAGACACAATGTCCGACTCTCTGCAGTACCTCCCCAGAAAAGAGTCTTTGGGACAGCATGGACATGTTCGTACCAGATGTGCTCACTCCTTGATAGGTAGGTTTCAAAGGACAACCCCAACCAGAAACTGGACTAAAAGACAACGTCCATCTAGATGAGACTTCTTGGGACTGCACGAAAACACTCTAGATATCACCAAGATAGGAAAGGGAGAAGATAAAGCTGGATTTCTTTTTCTTTTTCTTTTTTTTTTACTGTAGAGACGAGGTCTCGTCAAGTAGCCCAGGCTGGTCTCAAACCCGTGGGCTCAGACAATTCCTTGCTTTGGCCTCCCAAAGTGCTGGGATTACAGGCTGAGCCACTGAGCCCGGCCTGGATTTCTTAAATCTGTGATTTTATCAAGGAATTTGGTCATTTTGCCTTTACCTCACTTTAGTTCCACTGATCTTTCAGTGACAGGTTCCACTGTTTCACTTGTGGCATGCAATTCTTTCTATTCTGTACAACTTCTTTCTGCTTGACATTTTAGCTAGAAAAAAATCTACCTTCCCTCTCAAATTGGCAATAAGGAATGCAAGCGCATATGATCTTATGCTCAAATCGATGAACACACACACACAAGCACCCTACCTCTAGGTAAGGGTAGTAGTATAGCGTGATAACTGAGAAATGTCACTGAATCCTTGGAGATCTCTGAGAAAATAGTTTTAGCAGTCAAGCAGCAAGGGGCTTTATGGGGTTGGGTGAGGAGTCTGGTGCAGATTGCACTTCTGAGAGGCTGGTGATCAGAGACGGAAAGAGAAAAAGCCATAGCCTATGGGGTAAAAAGCCAAGTGAGGCTTTCATGTAGACTTCTAATGTATGAGCTGTGCAGAAAAAGCCAGCAGAAGGAGTGGTTGAAGAGAAAAAAGAAGAGAAATCTGCTGTAGCAAGGGTTGGAGAAGGCAGACGACAAATGAGTGTGTCTTCCCAGGAAAGCAAGATCATTTGCCAAGAGTCAGGAGGGCAATGCTTGAGTTGGAGGCTAGGGGACGGTTGAAAATGTGCAGATCATCTGAGGAACAGGGGGGTTGAATTCAAGTTTCGTAACAAACTGTTAAGGTCCAATAAAGAATAATTCTAAGTCAATATCCACCTGGGGAAGGGGTGAGTGGGCACACCTCATCAATAAGGGTACCAGCACAATGAACATTTGTATACTTAACACTGAATTGTACCCCACAATTTCAAAATAAAAATTAAAAGAGGAAAAAAAAGAATAATTCTAAATCTGCAAAAGAAAAACTCAAAAACTAAAATAATCCAATATTTTGATTAATTTCTTCTTCCTATCAGGGGTTTTATTCCCTACTACAAACCTCTTATAATATCAAAACAAATCTTTTTTCACCTCAAAGGTAATAACCATACCTGGAGATAAAAATACAGGTAACGACTGCCTGACCCCATCAGTATCTCACTATGTTGGCTCTTAAAGGTGTCTTGCACTTTCGTTAAACTGCCTCCCTTTTAACTGATCATTTTCTTGACGCTCTTTCAGTAACCTCTAAGTCTTTAGGGTGATTTAGTGACAACCCTTCCCTGGAATCTCCATTAGCAGCTCTGTGGCCCATATTTCCTAAGTGTCTTACAAGGAATTTAAATTTCAAATCATATTTTAATGTGGCAGCTCTCAGCAACCTCGCACAGAATCTGCCTGGGTGGAAGGACAACAAGACGCGGTAGTTCCTACCCCTGTCGTTCTAAGTTGCCATGCAGTCTTGTCAAAAATGCTGACTCTCCCTGGAGAGTGTCTCTATGGTCTTCTGTGCAAATCAGTATGTATGACACTTGTCTGTGAGACATGGAGAATCAAAAATGTCTCAAGCTTCCATGGCTGAATCTGTATCAGGCCTGTCAGACGGAGAACCTTGGTATTCTCACAAATGAAGTAGCATTTCCCCACTTCCAAAGGTGATTATTGTTTTCTTTTGTTCAGAGGCCAGAGGAGGAAATTCTCCAGTACCCTTTCCTACTTTCCTGAAATACTTGTACATGATGAGATTTTTAAGGAGAGGCTTCCAAAAAAGTTACGGTATTCGAGCACAGGCTGGAGTACAGGGATTATTTTGAGACTATACCTTCTCAGTGAAGATTCGGCAGCAAAATCAATGCACAGTTTGGCTTGGTCAGTCAAGCTCTGCCAAGAATAATCCCAAAAATATAAACAGAAAACCTAACCCTTCAGAGAAACAATGCCAGATCTAGAAAGTTAATCACTGGAGTGTTACTTCATTGAGGTTATTCTAAATTGAAAGTTACACAAAACATCATAAAGGATTTAGTCCTAAAACATCACATTTTATTTTGACCATCAATATGGTATATCATTTTGGTACTGAGTTAGTAGTGGAAAAAATATTATACGCATGCACACTTTACAGCCCTCCTCAAACAGGGTTCCTTGGGAGAAACAAGCTCTCATGTCCCAAGGCAATGGTTTTAAGACGTGGCCCAGGGACCCCTGGGGGTTCCTGAGGCCTATCCAGGTAGATCCTCAAGGTCAAAGCTATTTTCACAATAATATGAAAATGGTACTTGCGTTTTTTAGTTTAATTCTTTCATTAGTGTACAGTGAAATTTTCCAGAGGCTATATGACATATATTAGCACCACAGATTGAATGCAGAAGCAGATGTGAGACTCCAGCTGTCTTCCGCCACACCACACATTCTGGAGCTTTGTGAAAATGTGAGACAATTTTCTCACTAATTTTTTTGTTGTTGTTGTTTTGGAAAATAAATTTTTGGGGGGTAAAAATATACTTATGTTAGCATATAATGCTTATCATTGTTACTTTAACTAAATCAATAAAAATATGTTTTAGAATTTGTCTTCATTTCTAAAATGGTAAATAGTAATAGATATAACACACATAAACAAAAGCTCTTAGAGGTCTTTCTCAATTTTGACGAATTGTAAAGGATTTCAGTACCAAAAAGCTTGGGAACCACTGCCCTAAGGCATCTGTTGTATGTAATGAATTAACTTATTTCCTATCCATTGAGAATGATACTAGAGCTAAGTACATCCTTGAGGGGTGAGAAAATTGTCCCTCAAATCATTTCCTGTAGAGCTTAATTCTCTTGTTAAGAAGGCACCTGAGATCTTAATATCTGTTGGCATGCAATAACCAGCTGATTTTTATGGCATATATGTAGAGATTTCTAGTAACTTTTAAATGAGGAAAATTATGTTTTTTACATTAATTTCACTCGCACATTTCTTGAATCATATTTCTGTCATTGGTATTTGTATTTGCTTAAGCCTTTTTTAATGAAATGTAAGTGCTTTGTGGGCAGAGACTGTTTCTTCCATACATGGATGTATAATAAGAACATTGACAATCCCACATCCTTTCTTTGACTTCAAACATTGATAAATGGTGTTTGAGAATAATCTATTTCTTGTTTTGCTTAAAACACAGAAACAGTCCCTAGCAGTCACTGAAACTAGAAAATGGTAATCAGAAGGTCATGAGCTTTGACATTAAGAAAAGAAAAGTGAGACATATAAAGGTTGGAAGGGGAGAAACCCAAAAATAAATACAGGCAGGGAATGTTTTTTTCAGGTCTTGTATCCAGGAACTTTGGACTAAAATCTCCTGGAACTTTACCAAGTGCTTTAAAATCTTTCCCAAAGGTACCTACAACAGGAATATTCTAAATTTAACATTAGCAAAGAACATAAACATTTAACAAAGACCCAATTTTCTCACCAGTGAGGTTTAATGAGCCATGGTGCAGTTTAATGGAGAATCAGTGCAGAATGCCCAATATCTGAGTGAAGATGACTCACCCCTTCACATAAGCACCAATCAGGTTGATCACTTCAGCATTATGCCATTTTTAAAATGAAAATGGTGGGCAAGGGTTTACTGACAAACCATGAAATAAACTTTTTAAAAAGCCCTGTGGAGCCAAATGCAGCAAAGTTAGGATATGTCTGTCACCAAAAACTCAATACTCTGAGGTAACAATATCACTGTGGCCCATTACATGTAACAATTATAGGGAGAGAGTCAAGTTGAAAAGACAACCGTGCCAGGTGTGGTGGCTCATGCCTGTAATTCCAGCACTTTGGGAGGCCAAGGCAAGAGGATTGTTTTGAGCCCAGGAGTTCAAGACCAGCCTGGCCAATACAGTGAGACCTTGTCTGTACAAAAAATAAGATAAATTAGCCAGGTGTGGTAGGAGGCTGAAGAGGAAGGCTCACCTGAGGCCAGGAATACAGGCTGTGGTGAGCTATAATTGTGTCACTGCTTCCAGCCTGAGAGACAGTGTGACCCTGACTCAAAAAAAAAAAAAAAAAGACAATTGTGTTAGTCATGACCAGAGAATACATAAAATAAAGGAGTTTCACAAATTTTTTTCTTTCTATAAAAAGATATGAAACAAGTAGATGTCATCATCCTGTGTGGTACGCTGGAATATGCACCCTTCCCCCAAAGATGTTTATGCACTAATCCTTGGAACATATGAATATGTTACTGTATATGGCAAAAGAAACTTTCTATATGTAGTGAAAGTTATGGACTTAAAAAAAGGCAGATATATGTTAGATTATCTGGGCAGGTCCAACCTAATCATATGAGCTCTCAAAAACAGAGAAAATTCTTGGGTTGTAGTCATAGAGATGCCGCTGAAGAGATGTGAGAAAAAGGGGAAGTCAGGAAGATTCCAAGTGTAAAAAGGATTTAGCATGCCACTGCTGGTTCTGAGACATAGGGGTTCACTTGTAAGGGCCAGAGAAAGAGGCTTCTATGGGGTAAGATTGCCCCCAGCTTTCAGCCATCAAGGAAATAGAAACCTCAGTCCCACAAGTGGAAGAAAAAGTATTCTGCTAAGAAGCTGACTGAGCTTGGAAGCAGATTCTTCCTAGAGCTTCCTGATAGAGCCCACCAGTCAACACCTTGGTTTTGGCCTTGTGAGACTCAGAACAAAGAACCCAATTGAGCCAACCTGGACTTCTGACCTACCAAACTGTGAGACAACAAATCTGGGTAGTCTTAAGCCACTCGATCTGCAGTAGTCTATGATGGCGACTCTAGCAAACGAAAACACTCTCTCCTCTCTCACAATAGCTACTATAAAAAAGAGAAGAAGGGCCTATGGGATCCTCTGCACTGATATAATTATCCGTGTATGTCCCTCTTGGTGCCATCACCACACACAACAGGTCACTGTTGAGTGCAATCACTGTGAAGAATTGGCGCTGAGACAGGAATGATGAAGTCTAACCCAGGATGGAAGGTTAACAAACCAGGCAAGCCAAGTCTGAGGGGAACAAGCCAGAAGTCATAAAGCAGTTCTCACGATAGAAGCCAACGATGGCTATTTTACTTTTCTTCTTTGAGCTTTTTGGTGTTTTCTAAACTTTCCACAATAAATGGACATTATTTTTAGAATCAGAAAGGACAGAAAACCATATATAAGATCAGCAAAACTTAACAAGAACATAAAACATGGAACTCAGTGTCTCTTCTCCAAGGCCTGGGGTACTGTCTGTGAGGACCTGGTCCTTCTCAGCATTTCACCCTGAACTTCCATCCTGCCTGACCCTTCTGTGTGACATGGCCCTGTAGATTCTCCTGTCTCTCCACAGGCTCTCCTTTGTTTGAGGAGTCTAGCCTCTTGTGGTCTTCTCTCAATCCCTCCAGGCTTTTTTTTTTCCTCTCTCTCCTTTGTAAACCCATTCCAGTGGCTCAAGCCTGTAATCCCAGCACTTTGGGAGACTGCAGCGAAAGGACTGCCTGAGCCTAGGGGTTCCAGAGCAGCCTGGACAACTTGGCGAGACTGTGTCTCTACAGTAAATCAAAAAATTAGCTGGGCATGGTAGCGCGCACCTGTAGTTCCAGCTACTTGGAAGACTGAGGCGGAAGGATCGCCTGAGCCCAGCAGGTTGAGGCTGAGGTGGCTGTGAGCATGCCACTGCACTCCAGCCTGGGTGACAGAGTGAGACTCCAACTCAAAACAAAAACAAAACAAAAACAAAAACCCATCCCTTTATAATCTTCTCAGTTCCCTTCTCATTCTACAGGAAAATCTCCTCAGTTCCCTTCTCACTCTACAAACTCTCCCTGAGCAATCTTATTGTGAGATAACTGCCTGGACATTGACTCTCCCCCTGCCTCTATCTGGCTTCTTTCTGACCCTCTGACAGGGAGCAGCCTCTGGCCAACTGGTCTCTGCAGGATATAAATATTCCCTGTAATGAGTCATGGAGTGCAGGTAATTGAGCAGAGATAAGAACAGTGTGGGCAACACCCTTATTCATTGTGATTGTAACCACAGTGCAGCAAGTTGAATAATAACTTGCTTGACTATAAAACTGTTTGCCATACTGTCCAGAGGTGGCAGATTCTTTCTTCACCGATTGGCCGCCATCGGTGCCCCCTGTAAGTTCTAATAAACCACATCTTTCCCTGCTGGACCTCCAGGTGACTTCTTTGGAATATGTAAAGAACCTTATGTACAAACCATCTCAGATTTGGGGCTACCACATTACACTCATCCACACCCAGTAATGTCAATCTCCAGTCTGCCCTTTATTTTCCTCTGTTACAGACTCCCATAGCCAGGCACTGCCGAGACAACTCCAGTTGGAGTTGTTCTACCTGAACAAATATTTATTAGGCAACTACTGTGTGCCTAACACTGGGTATGGATGTTCTGTAGATTCCCTACCCCCAAACCAGTAATCTCTCAGTAAATCTGCTCTCGCTCTTGAATTACCTCCTCAAGGAATGGAATCAGTACTGGCCCAAAAGATTTTTGTTTCAATTTTTTAAAATGTTATGATTTATCTTATTTGCAATTGAAAAATCTCTGGCTTTGGAGAATATAATTCTAAGAGGGAAACCATATTTTGCAGTTCAGTAGTTTACAAGGTCAGACAAGGAGAGAAAAAGAAACCAGTTCGAGGGGTGCTGTGTTACATCAGATACTACAGTAGAAACTAGCTTTGTCATATCTGAAACTTTAGCCTTCTTTAGTAGTTCTTTCTGGACTGGAACATAATATAAGAATGCAGAAGTTCAGGCACAGATAAATGCATTTTCTTACATGAACGTAGCATTAAAAAACACCACCCCACCACCACCACCATCAAGAAATAGCCCACAAGCATTTAACTCTTCTTTGGATTGGTCCTCTTGGCTAAAAAGTGGGCTATCACTGATATCAGTTTGTTCCTCTATGTATTTGTCAATGTCTTTGATAGTTTCTGGCAAACAGTGAGCCATAATTCTGTGTATTGGATGAATAAACGAATGAGTGAATGAATCGCTGAAGGTCACACTCCATGTGGTTAACTCCTGGGGGACCAGAACAGCTCCTGTCTCTTTTGTATTCTCCTTTTATGATCAGTCACTTCTCCCACTCACAGTCCTGACAGCTCTTGTTACAAAAAGCTATCTCCATTTTGGCTCAAAATAATAAATCGAACAACACAATGTTTCTTCTCTGTAGCACCCAAATAAAAGGTCAATCCCTACCCTTTCCAGGCCCTGCTCTAGAAGGAGGGAAGTTGCTTGTTAAGAAGTCCCAGTCCAAAGGGGCCTCTCTGGGGGTCTCTGTAGAGCAAGAAGACCCGCAATCCTAGTCTGGGACGAGTGGGTGCTCTTTCATCCTAGGTACCTTACCTGGAAGGAAGCACTCACTTTTAGGGTCGTACAAATTCTGACCCTGCACTTGCATGACCATGAAGAGTGAGTACCTCTTTACATAGTACTCCTTAGTTGCCTTACTCTTCCATGGTTTATACCTCATCAGCCTAGCTGAGTCCCGCAAAGAACCAGACAGCAAGGAAATACTCTCCAAGAAATCTCTGAATCCAATTTGCCCCAGTGTGCAACATCTTCTTTAACACACAAATGGAATGTGTGGGCTGGACACTGACTGCAAAACTTTCATCCTGCAGGTCTGTCTTTGAGCATTGCTGAAAATGAACTGCTTTTCATTTAAACAAAGCCATTCTGTTCCCCAAAGCAGTCAGCCAGAGAGGTCTGTCAACCACAGCTGTTTCCCAGCTGTCCATGGAGATGCTGAATTGCTTCAAATGGTTTTGCAGTGTGTTCTTGAAATCCCATCTTCAGAACACCTGGAGTCTTGCTTTATCCACTTTCAATATCCTGAAACATTTATGTAGTTGGTTGTCATCTGTTATTGTCTCCAATTCTGTTCTGTGGGGCTGACTTTCCATAACTAGGCTTCCAACTTCTGCAGCAAGACCTTTGTGCCAAGACCTTGCTATTTACAACTCCGCCTTAAAGTAGAGAACAGTGGTTGGAAACTTGACTCATGTCAGACCAACCTGTGTTAATATCCCAGCTGTGATGCAAATGATCTTGGTCATCTTGAGCCAGTTATTGAACCTCACTAAGCTTCAAGTAAGCTTCATTGGAAAAATGGGGATAAAATATTCCCTTCCTCATGGATTATTGGAGAATGATTAAGTGGAATTATTTATGCAAAAAATTTTATTTATTGTAAGTGCTTAATCGGTGGTTACTACATTGTTATTGTTCATGCTATCAAAACCATTAGTAGGTCTGCCCATTATAAAATGAAATGCCATCGTCTGCTCATTTGCTTCCCCTTTAACACTCAAAAATAACTTCAAAAGAGAAAAAAAATAGACATTTTCAAGCAGAGAAATGACAAAGCTCTTCTCTATTTCCCTTTGTCTCTCACAAATACCCCTTGGATTTCTGCACTTGGAGAGATCTACCTCCTATTCTGTGCCTTTATTTTTCTCTCTCTGAGTCTTAGCGTCCTCATCTAAAAATGAGGAAGTTGAGCAAGACTGTCCTCCCACACTTAAAATTCTATGATTCTCAGACTCCAAACTGTAGACTCCAGATCTGGAATGTATATATTTTCCTAGCGATGCAGATGGAGCCTTGACTCAGGGCAGAGACCAGGGGTGTGCTTTGCAGGGTTACAGAGCAGCAAATACCTTGGGCAGAACAGTGTCAAGGAAAGTGCTCATGAGTTTCACTCTTCTCTGCATGAATGAGAGGAGAGCAGTCATAATATCAAGCGTGTGTACCCTTGCTTTGACCTTGACCCCCAGGGCTAACAAGACTGGACACTCCAAAGACTGTCTGAAACCAGGGAGACCTTGCTAATGTTGAGCAGCTCACGTTGTTTGTGGCCCTAGATGGGAATAAAAATTCCCTACTCACAGACCCATCACTTACAGGAAAGAAACAGTTTGTGGTTTCTCCAGCTGACCTGTTATGTTCCTTGCTCAGGCAAAATATTGACTTGAGTTGAAGGAGACCATAAGCCTTCCCAGAGCCTCCTCCCCATTGCGTGTACAGGGGTCCATAGGGCTTTCCTCTGTGTTTATAAAGCTGCCTGGACTACCTCTGTCTTATCTTTCAAACCTACTGCAGGCTATTGTGTCTATATTGCTCTTTAGACTGGGAGATTCTTGGGAGCAGAATCTATGTCTGGTTTATTATCCCATCTCTCAGTTACTCCCTATAGTACCTACTACAAAGCAGAGGCAGAATAAATGTTTGATAAATAAAGTCAATGATGAAATGAGAATTTGACTCTCGACTATTGGGTTTTCTTTTTCTTTTCTTTTCTATTTTTTTTTTTTTTTTGACTCTGAGTCTCACTCTGTCACCCAGGCTGGAGTGCAGTGGCATGCTCTTGGTTACCGCAGCCTTGATCTGCTGGGCTCAGGTGATCCTTCTGCCTCAGTCTTCCAAGTAGCTAGAACTACAGGCATACACCACCATGCCCAGCTAATTTTTTGATTTATTGTAGAGATAAGGTCTCGTCACATTGCTCAGGGTGGTCTCGAACCCATGAGCTCAGGCAATCCTCTTGCCTCCACCTCCCAAAGTGCTGGGATTACAGGCATGAGACACCACACCCGGCTGGGTTTGATTTTCATCCAAAGCATTGGATTGGCACATCACTATTCTATTTTGAGAAATAGCAGTGCTTGTAGGACGAAGAATATTGGACAAGATTTGTCTCCTATCTCTGCCACTTATGAGCCTTGTAAACTTAGATAAACCACTTGAGTTTTTAGAACCTCTGTTTCTTGGAATGGAGATAATTGACGCTGTGATGATGATCAAATTAGATGACACATTTGCACACACTTAGTTAATGGCTGTTGTAATTAGATAACATACTCTCCAGGTGGACAAATGGAGCTTTGAATGTGCTGCCAATCCATGGCTTTAGGTTGATTTTACATATCAACTCAAGTGCAACCATAGATTCAATGGGTAGAATAAGGGCATTACTCATGTTCAAGCTGGCTACAAGTCAGTAAAAGTCAGTAAGATAATTTTTTTCACACAGGTGTTAGTGTCTAGCAAAAACACAGTCTAGTAATCTAAGGAAAAAGAAGTCCTGGCTTTCACGTCTATCTTTCCTTGACTTGCTGTGAAACCTTGAGACGATTCTAAAATGTTCTGCACCTCAATTATTTCACCAAAGAAATGGATCTTCTCTACTAAAAAAAAAAAAAAGTGAAAGTAACTAAAGTACTATGAATACTATTTGAGTTCTTTGAAAGAGTCACACAATATAAATCCAAGCTGTTATTTTTATTTCTGAGTAAATTTGCTCAAGAATAGAATCTAGGTTTATATGATGGTGTTTTATAGACAGAGATTTATGTAGAGGCTGTTAAACTGGTGCTATTGCAGTGTGCTTAACATGGAATTGGATAGACACAGAAAATACAGTCAAATACTGTTAAATGACACCGTGCACAGGTTTGAAACACAGATTGCATAGGAAAAATGGCTGGCCTGTCTGCGATCTCTGGAAGCCTGCTGGCTTCAATGGAAAGCACTCTGGTCTAATAGTCTTTGACTTCCTCTGAGGTCTAATCTTTCCCCTCCTTGGAATTCAATGAAAGCATATGAATATTCCCTCACTGTTTCCCACAGCAATACCAATGTGATGTTTCTCTTCCAAGTATTAGACACTAAAAGTAGAGTCACCCAAGTTTCTTTATAGATGACTGGGCAAATAATTCAGGGACATGAACTTTATGCTACTATGTGAGCATTTTTTTGTTGTTGTTTATAATATGGGCATAAAACCATCTTGATCTCTTCCTATACTGTTTAGCAGATATTTATTAAATGAATGTTGGCTTTGTTCTCCAAGCCAGCCCTGGTACTGAAGGAACTGCTTTGTCTATTACATTTTACTTTTTTTGTCTCTGAATAAAAAGTTATTCAGTTTTCTCTTGAATTCTTGTGTAGAATATTGATAACACCAGTGGTGAGAAACCACAAATGTAACGTAGTCTGAAACTCTGAAATGCAGAGGCAGAGAGGGCCAGAAGGTGAAAAACAACAACAAATATAATCTTAAAAAGAAGACATGATCCACACAAAAGAAACAAATGAAGACTGCAATTAAATATTGAAATACAACAGTGAATAGAGCACGTGATCAGAGAAACTGAAGGCAAACACAACTAAAAAATAAAACTCTTCTGATTGTGCCAGTGTTAGCAATCATTTCTCCAGAGTTTAAAAAAAAAAAAAATCAAGATTTTAATCGGGGAGTTCAATGACAAATGAAAAAATATGAGAGACAGTCCTATTAAGTTGCCCTTCCTGAAGAGGCTTTTCTCCAAAAATAACAGTTCTGCTTTTAATTATAGGTTCTTAGGTCTGTTAATCAGCCATCTTCCTCAAGGCTAAGCTTGGTGCAAATAACAGAGAAGGATTCAGCAAAATGCCCTGTTTAATTAAAAAGAATTTAATTAAAAATATTTTTATACACATGACAAATCACCATTATTTATGCAGATGTTCCTTCATGCTTCTTTGAAAAGGCATTTCTTCCCTACCCACCGCGCCCCCCACCACCACTTTTAAAAAAATATGCGGTGCTTCTGTAAGAACCTCTGTGAGATGAGAAACACTATGACTAGTAGTTAATACCTATTTTTATCAAAACAGCAGTGCAGCTCACACATCACCCGTGCAGCCGTAACCATAGTAACCCCAAATAGAAAGGGTCTTCGGATTATCAACACGATCAAAGGTAAGATAGTTCATGTGCTTCTGGAATAGTTACACTGCAGCAAACTTTAAAGGATAAATGTGCCTCCTTTTCTCTCTCTCTCTCTCTCTCTTTTCTTACTACTTAAATGTTAAATGAAAACAGTGCAAGTACAGTGTATAGAAATGTCTTTCATTTTGGAAGACTCTTATTTCCTCAATGTGTTAATGGCAGGAAAGATGAAAACTCGATGATATGCATTTCTCTCGTGTTCTGAGGAGACAATAGTCATCATTTCGCTAAGTTGGAGAATTTGTGCAGGCAACACCCCACCCTCGGGAGCTCTGCAGGACGAGAAGCCATATTTTGTGTCCATGTACTCAGTGAGAGAATGGCTATGGTTAATGATGACTGCAGACACACGTTACGTGGGATAAGCTGTAGACGACGTGGTGACTCAGGGTGTGGACTGGCGGTCAAATTACGAAGAAAAGGAGTATTTAATTAGAGAAGCCCTGGAATTGGTTTCAAATGTCAGTGTACCCAAATACAGATCTGAATTTGGCTTTATAATTTATGGCTGGGATAGGATGGGGAAGGGAAGGATGGGAGGGCAGGGAGTAAAAGGCTAGAAAGATCATAATTATCTATCAGAGGAACTATGATCTAGATAGTTGAAAACAGAGGCTATTAGAAAAGCCTTTATGACAATATTTTGTAATGTCTAATACAACCATAGGAGCGGCAAACAGGAACATGGAGAAATGACTCTAAATTTTAAATATTTAAATTTGTAGAAAATATTACAAAAAGTAGAAAATCCATGTGAGGGTAGACATAATTTGATTACTTTTTTTTTCTTAATCGATTTCCATTTGGGATTTACTATGGAAATGGATGGACTAGTAATGAAATTATGAGTAAACAAATTCTCTCACCACTTAAGAAGAAAGTGGATATCTGAAACTTTTATGCTCAATAATAAATAAATAAGAATGTTATGGCAGTGTTATTTAAAAAACCACTAAAGTGCCTGAGAAGGATTCCGTGTTAGCAAAAATTTATTTTAAAGCTCTCAGCAATTTACAAATAATTTTCTCCACAGCATTTCATTTGATCTGACAACAATTCTGTGGAGAAATGGAAGGTACTTTGTTTTGTTTTGTTTTGACAGTCTCTATGTGAAGGATATGGAAAGTGGGGTTCCAAGATCTTAAAGCACTAAACTGTGATGCTCAGTCACCCATGACACTAATCTCGTCTTAAGGAACAGACTATTTCAATATCCAGGATGTTTTGACCACTGATCCCAACCTCATCTTTAGGTAACTTTTCTACCCCCTATTACACGCTTATTTTGTTTTTAGTGGCAGTTCCTCTTGGAATTAAAGTTTATGAACCATCCCTAACTGTGATCCGTTTATGCAGACAATTTCCCAGGACCTGTCTTAGATGCCTTCACCTGCAAACATAGGAACTGGTGCCAGCACCCTAGCTCACACAAAAGAAATTGTGTCTCCTTGGAGACCAATTCGCCCCAGAATTAGAGCGACACCTAGCAGCGATTTTAGGTATTACATCCTTGGAAAGCTTTATTTGGCCAAGGGAGACTGACTGCCAAGAGACAGCAGGGCTGGCGGCATCTCCAGAGGATGCTACTCCCAGAGTGGGGGGCTCAGAGGTATTCTAGCAACACTTTCTACACTTCTGCAGGCTCCTGGGAATTAGGACTTTTGCAGTTCACATTCTCTGGGGAGGAAATACATGATGGGGGAAGTTTTCTTTATTCTAATTACGCTAAAACGCGTGCCACCCTTGGAATGACACACATGTTCCACAAGTACAAGAACTGATATCTATCTCAGCCTAAAAAAAATCAGTACTGAACCTACTTCATTCTCGATAATTCATGACATTTACTCAGAAAAGCAAACATTTCACTCAATTTTTATAGTCACCAGGTCTTTGGACTAGCACCATTAGCATCAACAGAATGCTTGTTAGAATTGGGGTCCTGAACCCAGCCCTAGACCTACTGAGCCAGGATTTCTGGAGGTGGAATCCAGTAATCTGTACTTTAACAAGTTTTGTGTACATTCAAGTTGGAGAACCACTAACAAAGAACAGGAAGTAACCATAGCGATCACCCAATTTCTCTAGAAATATATGAGGAAAACGAGGCCTATAAAGGTTAGCGGTCACCTTGAATTTGCCCTGTGCATTAGCAACAGGAATTGAATGAGACCTCAGGTCTCCTAACTCGTATAATAAAAATAGCATAGTGCTATGACACTTGTCAAGTAGAGGCTGGTTGGGCTCAACACTAGCAAAACAGAGACTTTGACTTTGTATCTATATTCCTCTTGGCTTCTAATTTCAATAAATGAATTATCATCCATGCATTTAATGTAGGCACCAGACAGGTTAATGCCACAGTAAATTTTCTAAATTCAATTAACATGAACCAGTAGTCTCCTTATGAAAACCAACATCCAGTGCTCAGGGTTTCATCAAGCACTTAGGATTCTTAGCACGACTCTGGCTACCAGAGCAAGCCAAGATGTGTGACTTACATGTAATATGCGAAGTCGATGATTTTATTTTTTTACTTCATGGCATGCACAATATCATATTGGGTTTGAGGATTTTCCTTCAAGATCTTCTCATTGCACTTCATGGTGATTTATTAATGCGATGTCAAAGGGATTGGTGGATTTTCTCACTTTTATGAAATTTTGAAGTTCTCAAATATACAGATGTGCTCCCACCTAAATGCATGTGTGTGATTATGATGTTCATACTCTTTGTTTACTTATTTGCTTTAAGAGTCTTTTTTTCTTTTTCTTTTTGGTATGTCTCTTTTTCCCCCATCTCTTCTCCTCCTAAACTCATAACTCCCTTCTCCTCAAGTAATACAACTTTACAAGCTAGTATATGTCCTACCAATTTCTCTCTATACTAAAATTCTTATTATAATAATCACATACACATTTGTAACAGATGGTAAATTAGATGTTTAAACTGAGGAACAAAGAAAAAATATTTTCTACAGTAAGAGGCACAATTTTAAAGCATTTATATGAAAACCAGTTACATGAGTCTTTTGAACCTCTCTGCCATATTAAGGATGTGAAAGGGTCTCAGGATCCCAGACTAGGGTTGAGATTTGTGAAGGGAGTTCCTTTGCTACCTGAGAGTTGTAAATCTCACACTCCCCCACAGAGGAGAGTTAGGGTTGTTTGCACCTCATCTCACGCCTATGGAAAGGGACTTTGCCTAGACCATCAGACAGTCTGAGATATCGCCCTTGGAGTCGGAGGACAGTGGAAAACAGTTTGATTTTAATCCTTGTATTATAACATGGGATTGGACATATTCATTACTGAATTGTCTGCGATTATAACTTACAAACCAAAGACTTTTAGCCAGCAAATGGGAAAGGAGTAACCCTACAGGATGCTTTTGAGAGGGTGGTAGGAGAAAATACAGTTTCTATGGCTACACCTCACGAGTCCTCATATCTATATGAGGGAGGAGCCCCAAAAACCGGAATTATCTTTTGGAGAGTGGGCCCGTCGCAGTGCAGGCTTCCCCTGCTAGGTAAGTGTTTTAGGAACCCATCGGCATCAGTGTCCCATCTAGCATTGTGAAAGGCTGTGATCGGTTTCACTGGTTTGTTTTTTGTTTTTGCTTTTGGAGACTCCTTGAATGCATTTACCCGTGTCATGACAGGTGATTTACAAGCACACCCACACTGAGCAGAGTGTTCAACAGTTTTTGACCAAAAAACGAATGACCCTTGTGCCCCACCCCCACTAATCACCTGATCTCATCCCAAGTGAATTTCGTTTGTGTCCCTGGATGAAAAAGTCCTCTTTTCCCTGCATCCCTGCCAGCAATGACCGTTACTTGGTACTATACTTGTTGCCAAACAGCTGGGGGTAAAATTATACGCTGCTACTTTATTTTACATTTCCCTGAGTTCCAGTGAGTTTGAATAACTTTTCCCATTTGTGACCCAAGTGAACTTTTTCTTCTATGAATTGCTTCTTCATAGTCTTTGTCCATGTTTCTGTTACTTATTGCCAGAATTGTCATTTTAAAGTATTCTTTGTATATTAGAGATAGTAATACTCTGTCCTCTGTATTTAAGTGATTTTCCCCCCCAATGTTTCAAAGGGAAACATTTTGCCAATGTGGAAGGCGTGAAACAAAAAACACCAGAAGCACTAAAAAGCATCCAAATTGACAAGTTCAAAAACAGTTTTGAGCAGTGGAAAATGCATCTTGATAGGTGTACTGCATCAAATGGAGAGTATTTTGAAGTTTAAACATGTAAAAATAAGTATTTATACACAAGTATTTATAAATAAATTCTGGGTTTTTGGGGGGTCCTCCTTCATACACACGTGTACTTACATATATACACAAATACAGGCATGGGCATTAGTCATCTATACATAAGTACACGAGGATGACCACTGCATTTAAAAATGAATCATATTTTATACATACTTTTTCGCATCTTACTTTACATAGTCAATGATGCCTCTTGGAAAACTCTCAAGTCAACTATTTAATAGAACAGCACTATTTTATTCTTTCTAATGGCTACATAATATTGTGTATATGTCCTACAATCTATCCTCTTTCTAAAAAATGTTGCAATCCACATCCTTGTCCACATATCCTTAAGAACTAGTGATTTTACTTGTGTGGGATAGACTTCCAGGAGTCAGAATTCTGGGTCAGAAAGAGCTATGTATTTTAAGCTCTATTAGCTGTTGCCAAATTGCTTTCCAAAATTCTGGTAATTACTTAAATATCCTCTGGAAATGTGTAAGCCTCCTCTTTTCCTTGCATCCCTGCCAGCAATGACTGTTATTTGGTATTATACTTGTTGCCAAACTGCTGGGGGTAAAATGATATGCTGTTAATTTTACATTTCCATGACTTCTAGTGAGTCTGAATAACTTTTCACAATTGTGGCCCAAGTGAACTTTTTCCTGTATGAATTGTTTCTTCATAGTCTTTGTCCATGTTTCTGTTACTGACTGCCAGAATTGTCATTTTTAAATTCTTCTTTGTATAATAGAGATAGTAATACTCTGTCCTCTGTATTTAAGTGATTTCCCCCCCAATGTGTTGTCTGTCTATTGACTTTATATATGGCATCTGTTCCCATGAAAAATATTTTTTTGTTTTTATATGGTCAAGTACTTTTTTTAAATTTATAAATTCTGGGTTTCCATTTTTGTGAAGAAGAATTTCCATATTCATAATCTATAAATATAGATTAACAGATTTTCTTGCAGTCTTTTGTTATTCTATCCATTACATTTTAATACTTCTAAATATATTTTTGTAAACGGTTAAATAAGTGTCCAATTTTATCATCTTCTAAATGGATAGTCAGTCAATTGTGCAAGTACCATGTGTTAAGTAAACCATCCTTTCTCCACTGAATTGAAATACTACCTCTGTCAAATTCTCATTTCTACTGAAATCTGTTTCTGGATCCTCCGTTCTTTTTCACCGGGCTTGCTATTCCTAGGCCAATAACATATTGATTTAATTATAATGGCTTTAGAGCATATTCTTGTATCTGACTAAGCATGTCTTCTCAAGCTTTGATTCTACTTTTTCAGCTTTAAGATAATTTTATCCAGTTTCGATTCTTAAAGTGTTAGGTTTTCATTAACATTGGCTCAAAATTTTAAATGAATTTATATGAGTTTATATTGGGGGAAAGGTGACATTTTTATGAAAACATTCTTTCTATCACCAAGATAGTGAACTAGCATGGTTTTGAACTGCCTTCCTCCCCAAAATCCAAGGATGAAAAAAAATATAGAGAAAAATGGAACTGAAATTAACAAGCAATAGTAATAATTACAAAAGAGAAACTTGGGTATTTGTTTCCTGACTTTTTTCCCTGAAATGTTGCCTTGAACTAAAAGTGTCCCTGAAGAGAAAGGTTATTGTTCTCCCGAGGTGATACATTCCACAAACTTTCTCCCAAGAGGTTCGAGTGATCACTCTCACCTCTCACCCCTTTGAACCTAGGAGTGGTAACTATTTGGCAGCTATCAAGCTACAGATTTCTGCACTACTCTTATAGTAGTGCACCTTTGCAAAATTTCCTCTATAAATAAAACCTTCTTGAATTATCTAATTTAACGTTGTCCTTTAGGAGCATACTTGCTATTAGATTTTGGTAGATTCTTTGAATTATATTTTACTCATTATCCCTTTTTTACTTAGAACTTTTATTAGTAATGCTGCTACGTATTATCAAATGCCTTTTCTTCACTGGCATGTTTTATTCTCCTTTAATTTGTTGATGTAATGGATTATGTTAATGGATTTCAATATTGCACCACTCTTATTTTCATGGAATAGTTGCTTAGTTAGTATTACTATTCTTTTAGTGAATTTATTTATTTGACAGATATTTACTGATGGTCTCTTCTGAGACAGGTTACATTTTAGGTATTGGGAATACTTTAGTCAACAAAACCTCTGACCTTGTACAACTAATATTGTTGAGTTCCTTTTGTGAGTGTTTCATTTCAAATGTTGCTTTCATAATCACAAGTGGGATTGATTTACTGTTTTTCTATTTTGTTGCTGTTCTTTTTTAAGATCTTGATTTTGAAACTGTCATCTTTGTCATCTTAGAATAAATTGAGTAACTTTTTATGTTTCTGTGTGCTTAGCAGTAGTTTAACTTTTATAGTTCACCCATAGAACCATCTGATCATGGTGACTTTTTTTTTTTTTTTTAGAAAGCAGGATTTATTGAGAGGACAGAAAATGTCCCATAGTGAGAGGGGACCCAAAAGGGTTGCCCCATGGTGCCTTTTTAATGCTAAATCTTTAATCACCTTTTCAATCTCTTCTGCAGTATTTATACTGCTCGAGTTTCTCATTTATTTGGGGAACAATTTTTGTAATTTCCTTCAGGGTTTAATTTTTTTTTGACTAACAAGTTCCATAAAATAATATTTTAATAGTTATATTATCTGTGGATATGTTTCTTTTCTATTATCCAGTCTCTTATATATTTTGCTTTATCTCTTTTCAGTGAAACTTGGGAAGATTTCATATATTCTCAGGGCATCTCATTGAACTAATTTTGGAATTTATTTCTTTCTGCTTTTTGCTATTGTTATTTATTTTTCATTTCATTTATTAATTTCCTCACTTGGTATCTTTTGGGTTATTTTGTTGTTCTTTTTCTGGTTTCTTATAGTAAGTTCTAAATTCCTTTACAATTTGTTTTTCTTCTTTAATAATAAAGATATTTAATGCTACTAATCTTTTTCTGATTTTCTTCTAGTTTATCCTGTATCTCTTGGGTATTGGTTTAAAGTTTCTTTTTTTTTTACTTTGCACTCTATAAACAATATTAAATAATTTTAGTTTTCCTCTTGATTTCTTCTTAATTTGCCAGTTTTAAAGATATTTTTATTCTCTATTTTTGTAGATTGTGATAAGAAAAGTTTGTCAGTAAAATCATTACTCTTCTTGAAACCTGTTTGTTTCTTTGTGACTAAGTATATGATTAATTTTTGAAAATTTTCTTGAAAATACCAAAAGTAGTTTTTCAATGATTAAAGGAGGCAAAGGTCTATTAAATATCTCATACACCAAGTTGATTAACTGTATTAATTCCTTACTTTTCATGTCTCTATTGGAGCTGTCTAATTCTTAAAAAGTTTTATTGAAGGCACGCACTATAATTGCATTTTTACTGAAGTCTTCTTGTATTTCTAAAATACTTAAACATCTATTTAGCAGCTATGATTTTGCTGCAAACAATTTTGTGACTGTCAGATTTTTTCTACAAAATATTTTCCACATGAATTATACCATGTAGTATATATTATGCACTTATTCTTATTTAATTCTTTTAACTTTATTTGATATTATTATTATCATTTGATTCTCCTTGTGTCATTGCATTTGCCTAATGTCTCTTGGCCTATCATCTTGTTTCAGAGTTTCTTTGTAAATCACTTGATGTGTTTTTGTAAACTGCATATAGGTGTGTTTTGTTTTTTAACCAGTCAGAAGACTCTTGCTGAAATTCAGTCTGTTCATTTTTATAACAACTGGCTCAGATGTTTAGTTAGTTTTATTAGACTTTGTTTCTTAGATATGACATTTTTGCCTATTTCAAATAGTTTCCTTTTATAAAATTTTTTTCCTTTTCTTTTTTTTTTTTTTTTGTGACAGATTCTCAGTATGTTACCCAGGCTGGACTAGAACTCCTGGGTTCAAGCAATCCTCCCACCTCGGGCTCCCAAGAAGCTGGAGTCACAGGTGTGTGCCACCATGCCCAGCTCCAAATAGGTTTCTTTTACACAGATAGATGCATGGTATCTTGCCTGGCTGTAGGATGCTTGAGATGCAGTTCCATCTTTCTGTAGTTTGAAGATATTACTCTCTTTCTTCTAACATCAAATGCTAAAAATGAGAAATTCAATTCTTCTTTTAAAATTTATTTATTTATTTGTTTGGTTGTTTTTTTTTTAGTCAGAGTCTTACTCTGTCACCCAGGCTAGAGTGCAGTGGCATGCTCACAGCCACTGCAGCTTCAACCTGGTGGACTCAGGTGATCCTTCTGCCTCAGCCTACCAAGTTGCTGGAACTATAGGCATGCACCACCATGCCTGGCTCATTTTTTGATTTAATGTAGACATGGTCTCACCAAGTTGCCCAGGCTGGTCTTGAACCCATGGGCTCAGGCAATCCTTTCATCTCAGCCTCCCAAAGTGCTGGGATTACAGGCATGAGCCACTACGCCCAGCTTTTTGAAATTTAAAGATGATTGTTCTCTCTTTTTGCAAATTTTTCTCTTTTTCCTTATAGTTTAGGAATTTTGCCTGCATATGGACTTTTAGGGTTTACTCATTAATCCTACCTGAGACTGGATAAATTCAGATGGATTTAATCTACAGACTCAGGTTTTGTTTTGCTTTGTTTTTTCCTCAGAGAAATTGTACTTCATTTGTTTAATTATTCTCTATTCTTTAACTGTTCCTTTTTCTCTTCTTGGAATTAGTATTACTCATATATGATGTCTCTTGGATTTATTCACCGAGGTTTTATTCTTTTCTTCATGATTTGTACCTATTCATATTTTATTCTGTGCTTTTAGAGTATTCCTTCTGTTTACTCTTCCACTAATTCCATCATCCTTTTCTTTATCTACTCAATTGTTTGCTTGGAAAATCATAAATTTTTTCTACCCTTGATTCACTTAGAATCTCTCATAAGGCTGAATTATCTACTGACTACTTCAGGAATGTATTCTCTGGGTGTGTGCTGTTTTTTTTTGTTGTTGTTGTTGTTGGTTTGTTTGTTTGTTTTGAGTTGGAGTCTCACTCTGTAGCCCAGGCTGGAGTGCAGTGGCATGCTCACGGCCACCGCAGTCTCAACCTGCTGTGCTCCAGCGATCCTTCCACCTCAGCCTTTCAAGTAGCTGGAACTACAGGGACGTGCTACCACACCCGGCTAATTTTTTGATTTATTGTAGAGAAAAGGTCTCACCATGTTGCCCAGGCTGGTCATGAACCCCTGGGCTCAGACAATCCTCTCACCTCCGCCTCCCAAAGTGCTGGGATCACAGGCTTGAGCCACTGTGTCCAGCGGGTGTGTGCTGTTTATTCTGACAGCTTTTCCTCTCTCAGGAGACTGGAAAATCTTGATGTGTTCTTGTTTGTCTTTGTTGGATTACTGGGGCTTAGGAATGTTTGTTGGATTACTCTCTGTGATAGCCATCCTGCAAGTGGCAGAAGACAGGCTGTGGTGTAGAAGCAAGGTAGCTACCCTTCAGGTGACCTGGAGGAGGCCGCCCCTTTACCTAGTAATCAAGAAGATCAAGTTCACGTATGCAGGGCCAATGCCAACCTATTACCCTCTTCTGACCACCAAAATCTACGGATTTCTACCACCCAAATCTTTCCAGGATTAAAAGCTTTCCAGTCTTCATCTAAAGTCTTCTTTGAAGCTGGAATCTAGGTGCTCATGCTACTCGTGGTAGAGAAAGTTCAGTATCTGTTATTTCTGTAGGGTCTGCCCAGAGCTCGAGGCTTCACCAGCATGCGAGGCTTCACCAGCATGCAAGGCTTCACTCATTTGCACATAGGAACCAACAGCTCTTTGCCTTAGCAAAATCAGAAAACCGGGAGTAATAAAGGGCAAGAAAAGCCAAGTTAAGGTCACTACCTTCCTAGAATCCAGCACTGACCTTCATGAATTTTTTAGAGCGATTGTAATGTTAAGTTCTGAGATGACCTAGGGCCAAATCACTCGCCTCTAATCCTTAGGTTGCTCTTTTGTAAAATAAGGGTGGTACATTAAATGATTCCTAAGTCCCTTTCCACAAAAATATCCTACAATTTTATTCTTTTAAACCATTCTAGTGCACACATTATGTGGATCCTTGGTCAATGAAAGCAGCTACAAAAATTTTTGTGGGATGATTTAAGAAACTTGCTGGGCATGGTGGCTCAAGCCTGAATCCCAGCACTATGGGAGGCCGAGGAGAGGATTGCCTGAGCTCAGGGGTTCGAAACCAGCCCAAGCAACTTGGCGAGCTCTCATCTCTACAATAAATAAAAAATTAGTTGGGCGTCATAGTGCGTGCCTGTAGTTCCGCTACTTGGAAGGCTGAGGTGGAAGGATCGCCTGAGCCCATCAAGTCGAGGCTGCAGAGTCCATAAGAGTGCTACTACACTCCAGTCTGGGTGACAGAGTGAGACTTTGATTAAAAAAGAAAGAAAGAAAGAAAGAAACTGTAAACAAATTATATATTTCATAACACTTAAAAATTATATTTGTTTTCTATGGTTACTGTAACAAATTATCACAAACTTAGTGGTATCTTATAGTTCTGTAAGTCAGATGCCCAACATGAGTCTCAGTAGGACAAAATCAGGGTGTCAGCAGAGCTTCATTCCTGTCTGGAGCCTCTAGCAATAATCTTTTTTTTTGTCCTATCCAGCTTCCAAAAGCCACACACATTCCTTGGCTCATGGCCCCCTTCTTTAGTCTTCAAAGTCAGCAATATTATCTCTCTGTGCCTTTCTCTCATAGTCTCATCTTCCTCTGATTGCAGCCAGGAAAGCTTCTCCAACTTTTAGAGACCCATGTGATTAGATTGAGCCTGTCCAGATAATCCAGGGTAATTCCCACATTTCAAGGTCCTCAACTTAATCACATCTGTAAATTCCTGTTTGCCATTAAAGGTAACATATTTACAGGTTTTGGAGATTAAGGCACAGGCATCTTTAGAGAGCATTATTTTGCCTATCATAAAAATAACTTAATATTTTAGGTGGGATGATGGCATTGTGGCTGTTTTAAACCATATGTTTACAGTGAAAATTTATTTGTGGCTGCTATATTTGACCAGAGATCCAGATAAGATCTGCACATTCCATTTAGATGATATAAGGAGGAGTTTAAAATAATAAGAAACATAGGACATTTTGGCTTCAAGGATAATTCCAGATTATAATTTGGAAGAAATGATAGAATTAGGACAAAAATCACCATTTTGTCAATACTAATGAACCTAACTGGTTCAAATCATAAACATCGACAGATGAAACTATGACATGAAAGTTGCATAAGGAAATTGACAAGGGAGGATCAGCTGTCACCACCCGAACCCACCAATCACACTTAGTATTACTAAACGTGGACACTCAGACTTTCAGTGTGGCTAAAAGTTGTGATGTGACTTCTGATATGATGCAACATGGTCTATAGAGTAGGGGTCTCCAACAGCAGGAGGTGAGCAGCGGCAAGCCACTCCCCATCACTCGCATTACTGCCTGAGTTCCACCTCCTGTCAGATCAGCACTGAAAAGCCTGCTTCCATTTCCAGCATCCTATCTTTGTGAAGCAGAGTTTTCTGCAATGACAGCAACCAAAACAAGAATTATGGAGTACACTGGACATAAGCAACACACTTCAGGTGTCACTGTCTCCCTTCACCCCCAAATGGGACCATCTAGTCGCTGGAAAACAAGCTCGGGGCTCCCACTGTTTCTGCATTATTTCATTATCTATTACAATGTAATAATAATAGAAATAAAGTGCACTATAAACGTAACGCACTTGAATCATCCCAAAACCATCCTTCCCTCCCCCCAGCCCCCTACCAGTGTCTGCGGAAAAACTGTCTTCCAAGAAACTGGTCCTTGATGCCAAAAAGGTTGGGGACCACTGCTATAGAGCATCACCTATGCAGTTTTCTTGTAAAAACAAATGAGCTTGAATCTAATCAAGACTCTTCAAAGCCAACTTTCACTTCCAAAAATATGAGGGTACAAGAACAATTAAATGACACCACAGGAAGCAGACAAACCCAGAATTCAGTATACTTTATAGAACCAACCCAGTTTTCTCAGTAATAGCATAAAGAGAAAAGGTGAGAGAGAGCACTGCCCTGAATTAGAGGAGAGTGCAGAGACATGACAACTCAATTTCACTTGGGAGACTTGTCTGGATTCTGATTAAACACAAAGGGAAAAATCAAGAAAATTTGAACATGGATTGAGTATTAGATAACATCAATAGGTTATGGAAAATTTTGCAGGTTTGATAATGGCTTCATGGTTATGTAAGAACAACATCCATAATTTTGGAGATGCATACCAAAAATAGCCAAGGGGAAAATGACAATATCCAAGATTTACTTTTAGAAATTGCTCCC